>JAANSK020291824.1:0-10437 GCA_011763485.2 Isoetes engelmannii
AATAGCAAAGTTAGTTGATGATGCTAGAGATGTCTAATCTTTTGTTTTCCCCTTGGTCATTTTTTGGGTTGCCCGGAAGGCATACCTTTAGGCTGGTAGGGGACTATAGCGCCCCTTTACAGTAACAAAATGCACCACTCCATTCTTCACTGTTTTGGTGCAATTTTGTAGATTTCCTTCACAGATCATACCCCCATCACTAGCTTTGATGTTCGTTCCACTGGGCCTGGACCAACGTTTTGCATCAGAATCATAGGAGCTTCCTGTTTGGCGCTATAGTCCTCACAGAGGTCTGCCTCTCAGGAGTTCCCGGACCCAGACTCCAAACAATATCGCCGATTGTCGGGTCTTAGCTTTCTTTTCTCAGGATGTCTGCTAGACACTTTTTGGCTGAAGAACAGTTGGAGCAAACTGCTACGCGCTTGGAATGTCAGCAGCGAAGGGAAGCTGCTCGGGATCCCCATCATTATGATTATGATCTTGAAGGAGCCCGTTTTTTTTATCAAGAGGCCATTCAGAACCACCTACACCCAGAGGTGCTTCGCGCTCAAATTCACCTCCTTCTTGTCATCACTGTTCTCGTCCACAGTCACCGGGTCAGCAGTATCAGACCCCTATGTTCGAGAATCTTCATGTTTCGATCCCTATTCCGCAGTCCCCTATTCCGTCCCGTCCTGCTTCACCAAGGCAAGGGGTGGGATTTGGTTCTTTTCCTCCCCAACAAGTTCTGTTTCCACAAGTATCGCCATCTGCCCCTCCCTACAACGTTTATGGTGTTGGAGTGGAGGATGTTCATTTTGATGAGGAAGGCAATCTGAATAACAAACCCCTAGGGACGAAGCCACCACCTGTCTCTTTTAATGTTAGTCTTCCATCCCTTGGATTTTCTTTCGGCATGGCACCACCAGCCACTGCCTTCAATGTACCACCTGCTGCAACTGCATTCTATGGTACCAATTCTACTGGACACAATCTAAAGTTGAACCTTTGGAATCCAGTGCTGAGGCACACATGGAGGAGTTTGAGGCACTAACTGTCCTTAATGGTCACGATCTGCCTCACCTCAAGTTCCACATTTTCTCGACCACACTACGTGGTGCCCCTCATCAGTGGCTCATGGCCAATAAAAGTCACTGGAAACAAGACTGGACTGCTATGAAGACAACCTTTCTTGAACACTATGGATCACAAGCTGATGAACAGCAGCTCTTGAAAGAACTCAATGATCTTCGCCAGTTAGCCATTGAGACAGCACGAAACTTTGCAGACCGTGTGCTGATTTTAGTGAGTAAATTGAAGGAATATCCCACTAAGAGTCAGATCCTTGTTTGGTTTCTTCAAGGACTGCCTCTCTCTATCCGCATCATGATTGAGTATTTATGTCCCACCACCTTGGAGCAAGCTATTGAGCTTGTGAATCATTATATCAATATCACGGCATGGAATGATTCATTAATGCCACCAGTGTTGGTTCCCTAGAACTATGTTGAACCACACCAACAACAACGATCTCAGATTTGGTGTCATGTTTACAAGTATCAAGGCCATCTGGCCAATTAATGTAATTCCACTAATGGTCAACTTCATTGTAAACGCTGCAATCTCAACAATCACACCGCGGAGCAGTGCAACAAATCCAATCCCACGCCTTATCGGCGGAAGATGGTTTATCAAGTTCAGACCACTCCACAACAGCAGAATCAACAACAAAATTAGTCCAACTGACAGCCATTTGATCCTTCTAAGTTGAAGTGTTTTCACTGTAGTGAGTTTGGTCACACTACTACAACCTGCCCGCAACTTCCACAAGTTCAAGTTCAACTTCCTAGCACTAATCAGACAGCATCTGTTCGCCTCACGGCTTATCAACTTTGGGTGGCTAATGGGAAACAAGGGCTACGCCCACAGTTCAACAAACCCCCAAGGTACAGAAGAAATCAAAATCAGCAAAATCAACCACAAATGGATCAGCAAGCACAAGAGGAGATTTTGAACGTACTAAACCCACCCACTCAGTCTTCCAATTGGGTTGGTATAGTGGTACGATAGGCACAGGGTACACGCCCTTATGCCTTGCTTCTTCAAGACACTCAACCTGCTTTTGCAGTGGATGTTGTTCCACCCACTAAGTCTGTCCATTTTGCTTCTGATAAGGAAAAGCTAATGCCTCATGTGATGCCTAAGCTACATGAGAGTATTTTACGGTTGATGGAACAAGTTGAAGGACGCATGCTTGCCAATGTTCATGCTGCCACACGTGCACAGCAACGCGCGGAAGCTGCAGGTGACTTTGGTCCCTCCTCACCAGCTCCACGTTCCCCTCGGAAAGGCAAGTATCCGAATATATCTGTGGAAGTTTTGAAGGAGGTATCGGCCTCCATGCCCAAGGAAGAAGCCCCATTAGATCCTGCTAATCCATTGGCGCAGGTGCCCTTAGAATTGCAAGAGGAACTTGCCAAAATCAAGATTCCCTTGAGTTTGACCACTATCTTGAAGCTTTGTCCTGCACTACGTGAGCAACTGCCACTACCCACTGTGCTTGTTGGAGCTGCTGCTAATTCCACTCCCACGGTTCATGCTATGGTTTGCAGTCAGCAGGTCAATCATGTTCATATCGATGGTGGAAGTGTTGTTAATCTCATCACTGACAAATTGCGGTGCCAACTTGGGATTACACAGCTATATCGTGCTCCCTATATGATATCAAACTTGTGAATGGTCATATCACATGACCCCAGGGCGTGACTCCCAAACTAACCATCAACATTGGTGATCTCACCTTCCCTCTTGAATTTGGAGTATGGAAGACAGGTGAAGATCCCAGTGATTATGAGATGTTAGTTGGCAGGTCATTTTTGCGCCAAGCCAAGAGCATTCATTATTGGGCTACTGATCAATTGGTTATCACTGATGGTCACCTCAATGCCACTATGGATCTGGAAACATATCAACTCATTTCGGTTGAAAATGCGGAGCCTTCACTCTCAAATAGTGATGAAGATGTTGTTCGACCCACTTTTCAAGTGCAAGCTCCCCCTGCGGGCTTGCCACTTTCTTCTTATCCAGAGTACGTAGACCCTTGGAGTGAAATGACTATGGACAATGATGAAGTAGTGGCTGCCTTGATAGACCCCTACTTGGCACCCTGCCACTTAGTGAACACTGTCGACCTTATGGATGAAGATGACTTGAAGCCCCTCCCTTCTGTGGAGATAAGTGCCCCGGTCACTACTTCAGAACCTTCTGCACTGAACCTACTACTATGGAGGCCACGGTTGTTCAGTCTCCCTCACGGGACGTTGAGGAGGGCAGACCTCCTTTGTTCTTTCACACGACTAGTGCTGAGCCGCCAGTTATAGTGTCACCACCGGCTCACACCATCACGGAGAACGATGTAGTTCCCCATATTCAGACACCAGAAGTCGAAATTGTGGATCTTGGCACCAAACAACCCATTAGGCTTGCAGCTGGCCTCCCTCAGTCATATAGGAGCCGTGCTCTTGCTCTCTTCAAGAAGTTCAAGCATATTTTTGCCTAGAGTTATAAGGATTTGCATGGCATTAAGAAGGAGCTAGAGGAACTCACTATTCCCACTAATCCAGATGCCCGTCCCATCTAGCAACGACAGTACAGGCTCAACCCAAATTATCGTGACCGCATAAAGGATGAGATTGATAAGCTTTTGGACGCTGGGTTGATTTACGCGGTCAAACATTCTGAATGGGTGAGCCCTATTGTTATTGCGTTGAAACACAATGGTAAAATACATGTTTGTGTGGACTATCGGAAACTCAATATGGCCACAGAACGTGATCACTTTTCGCTCCCCTTCACTGATCAAGTTTTAGAAGAAGTTGTAGGTCATAAGATGTATTCCTTTATGGATGGTTTTTCGGGATACAATCAGATCTCTATCAAGCCTGAGGACTAGTTGAAGACAATGTTCACTACGCCATGGGGCACTTTTGCATACAAAGTTGTCCCATTTGGGTTATCTAATTCTTCGTCCACGTTTCAACGCATCATGCTTTCTGTTTTCCAGGATTACCTGAAGAAAGATCCATTTTTGCAAATTTTCCTAGATGATTTCTCTGCTTATAGCACCATGGATTCTCATCTTTCTAAGTTGGAGTTGGTCTTCCAGTGAGGAATCTGGCATCAGTCTCAATCCAAAGAAATGCACGTTTTGTGTCACTTCTGGCGTGCTCCTTGGGCACGTTGTCAGCTGGCATGGGATCACCACAGACCCTGCTAAGATCAGCTGTGTTCTCAAGGCTCAACCTCCAACCAACATTAAGGAGACTCGCTCTTTTTTGGGTAAGGTTAATTACTCCACTTTTATTCCAAGGCTTGCAGCGAAAGCTGATCCCATTCATAAGCTCACGGGAGATGAGTCCAACTGGACATGGACTCCTCAGGCGGATGCTGCCTTCAAGAAATTAAAAGTGTTGCTGACACAGGCCCCAATGCTTGTTCCTCCTCAATGGAACAAGCCATTTCATGTGCACGTTGATGTCTCCGCTTTTGAAATCGGTGCTGTTCTTTCTCAAGAACACGAAAAAGGACATGATCGTCCCATTCGATTTGCCAGCCGTAAGCTGAACTCAGCAGAGAAGAATTATTCTGCCACGGAACGTGAGGTATTGGGGCTCATTTTCTGTCGTATTAAGCGGTTCTGTCACTAGACTTCTTGGCAGTCAAATTAAATTCTTTGTGGATCATCAAGCGCTTCTGTACTTGATCAACAAAACCACGCCCACTGGCAGAATTGCACGCTGGGTCTTGTTATTACAGGAGTTTGCCCCTTTTGAGATCATCCACAAAACTGGAAACTCACGTATTGTGCCAGATTATCTATCCCGGATCCACACTGATGACCCTTCATCTGGAGTGTCTGATTCTTTCCCCGATGCCCACTATTTTTAGTCACGGCCACGCCTCACTGGTTCCATGACTACCAGCAATATTTATTGACGGGTGCACTACCTGCGGAGGATTCCACCCTCTCCAAGGAGAAGCTTAAGTCACGCCGTCAACAATTCCTCAGGGACGTTAGGGACTACACCATGGTCGCTGGTCATCTCTATAAACGAGGTAAAGATATGGTTTTGCGACGTTGTGTTCTCCCTCATGAGATTCCAGATATTGTCAAGCAAGCTCACGAAGGGTTCGGCAATGGTCACTTTGCTGGAGATGTCACGGCCAGAAAAATTTTGCTTGCTAGTTATTATTGGCCAACTTTGTTCAAGGATGCTCACACTCACGCACGTACATATGACGTTTGTCAACGGGTAGGAAGACCTACGGCGTGGGACGCTTTGCCTTTGACTCCTGTTGCCATGCCCACTCCCTTCAGCAAATGGGGAATGGATTTTATTGGTCCTATAGATCCTCCTGCCACTGGTTCACTATTTTGGTCCTCACTTATTACGCTACTAAGTAGGCAGAAGCTTGTGCGTTGCCAGACAACACGGCAGCTAGCACGGCACATGTCTTGTATACTCAGATTATCACTACATTTGGGTTACCCACTGAGTTAGTTAATGACCGTGGAGTGCACTTTGTCAATAGCACGATTAAGGAGCTCACTGACTACCTACATATTCATCACAGGACAAGCACGCCCTATTATCCTCAAGGTAATGGACTTGCTGAGAGTACCAACAAGACACTTCTCACTATTCTGAAGAAAATTTGTGATGCATCCAGGAAAGACTGGCACGAGAAGTTACCAACTGTGCTATGGTCTTATAACACTACGTACAAGATTTCCACTGGACAGACTCCATTTCGTCGTGTGTATGGTCAAGAGGCACTCATGCCCTTTGAATATGTGCTACCCTCACTGAAGTTGCAGGTGGCCACTATGCATGACCCTCTAGCGGCACTCAAGGAACGAGTTTCCCAACTGGAAAAACTTGATGAATTACGCCGTGACGCTTATCTAAGAATCCTCACAGGCAAACAATTAGCAAATGATGGCATGATGAGAAGTTGCGTAAGAAACAATTCAACAAAGGAGAACTAGTTTTACTCTATGATTCCAGATACAAGAATCATCCATGGAAGTTGAAGTTTCGGTGGCTTGGACCATACAAAATTGATGAAGTTGTTAAACTTGGTGTTTTTCAGTTAAGTGAATTGGATGGAACTCCGTTACCTTCATTGGTTAATGGTTTTCGTTTAAAATCATTTCATACAGCAGACGATTTCAACTAACATTCAGATTCAGATACAGACATACATGAGGACACTTAAAGTTCTGCCAAAAAGGGACTTTATATTTATCTCACAAAAAATAGATATACATCGAAATCTTTACAAAAAGGAGTTACTTCAGGGAACGGTTAGCCCGAGCTCCCTTGCTAGCGGAAGCCTCTTGGGTACTCTTGTAATAGTTGCCCGCATGAGAATCAAAATGGGGCGCACGAGTTGCCCACAGAATGATGTAACTCTCACTCTGCACGTCGAGCCCCAGGTGCAACACCACCTCATACAGCTCCTCCCTCTCATTATAAGGTTCATCTACTATTGCAGCCAGCCAGCCATCCATCTCTATTCCTCGGTTCTTCATGCGCCATAGGTTTGCGTAGTCCATCTTGCATGTCAGCCACTCCATGCAAAACTTTGGTTTCGTGCATGACCCATTGTTGATCCTGGCGAACCGACAGTTATTGATGTTCGCAGACATTTTGAAGCAGCTTAGAAGAGCTAGAGCAGATGAAGGCGCGAGAAAATCCTTGGCGAACTGGTGCTCAACTGAGTAAGTGTTCCTTTTATAGACTCACCGCCTGCCTTGCTGGCCAGCGCAACCGCCATGATTAATTACCCAGAATATTCCTTTGGCATCTGCCAAATATCTTCATTAAGGCTCAAATTGCCCCAAATTTCCGTACTCCGCCGCATATCTTTGGCGTATTTATTCTCACTTTTTCGAGTTGCCACTCTTAATTACGTCTGGAAAAGGTCTTTTCGTACCAGTAATTCTCATTATGACAACTTGGCCCTCACGCTATAACCATCCAACCGTTGGATCCTCTGATCTGGACCGTTCGTTCTTTAATTCCTTTCCACAAGCGTTAAGGCATACAGCCCCAAACGTCGACCCTTGGATTTTGGACACTTGGCACAATTGAACGGCCATGATCTTTCATCCGGAAGGTCTATAAGAACCTTTTTCAGAAGGCGCGCACCCTATCATCTCCATCATCTTCTGCCTTACGCGCTTCTTGCCTCTTCCGTCTTCGGTTCAAATCTTTTCTTTCGTCTGTGGCTATGGCGTCTTATGCTAAGCGCGCTTCCTTTGTTGCTCGAGCTCCAAAAGACTTGGAAGGTCTCAGTTTTGCCAACGCAAAACGCGAAGAGTCTCTCACCAGAAGAGGAACAAACTTGATAACTAGACTTGGACTCTCTGAGTTTCTTCAACTGAAGGAATCACTTCTGGACAAGCGTCAAATTTGTGAGTTCATTGCTTACTTTTCTCGGTCGGATAATCGAGTTTCCACTGTTGTCAATGGTACTCCCTTACATATTTCTGCTGAACTCTTGCGTCAAATTTTTAAGTTACCTGAGTCCACTGATGGCCTCAGTTATAATGCTCTGGAAAAATTTGATGTCACCACTATTAATGCCAAGCAGTATACTACCTCTCCGAAGGTTACCCAGATGGAGGGACCTTATGAGCGATTCATGAAGTTTCTGTGGCGCTATTTTCTTGGTCAGCCCATGGCTAATACCAGCATTAATAAGGCCTTCTACAATACTACTCAAGTGGCTATTTATTCCACTCTTTCCATTGCTTGGACATATATCATGATGCATAGGTTGGTAGATGCAGTTCGGCAACTCAGGGAAAAACTAGGGCAAAAGCAGACTATTTCTATTGCTGGTTTTTCAGACCATAATTTTATATTTCTTCCCTGCACTAGAACAAGCAGATTGTGCCTTCTCCGTCTGGATCCCGCACACGAGATAACCCTATCATTAGTGCCTTGAAAGATGTCACTCTTGACAGTGGCGAATAATTTCATTCGGCTAATCAAGGGCCTACAATTGTACCCATGGCAACACTTCAGCAGCCTGCACCAGCAACTGCTGCTTCTGCAGTGCCTATTTCGTCACGGCCACGTGCCCAAGAGCCCGTCATTAATCTGGATTCCGAACAGGAGTCCGTGAGGCCGACTTCACAAACTGCGGAGAGACCACGGTTCTCCTCTTCCCACACCTAGCGCGCTGTAGTGCCCCCATCACTAGCCAGGGCAGAGATTTACAAGTTCCAGCAGGCCATGGATGAAATTGCCCTTATGATTCCAGAAAGGAGCGCCAAGTTATTGGACAAGGTCGCTGCAGAGTTGGATGCTAGTGATGAGAAGCTACGGGAACTCCCGAAACTTCAGACTGCTGCTGCAAATGCTGAGGCTTATGCACAGACACACAACATCATCTTGTTCTCACTATCAGAGAAGAGCTTAAAGCTACTACATTAGCTAAGGAACAAACTGAGTCACAGCTGGCATCTGTTCAAACTATTCATGAACATCTTCAAAAGAATCTGTAGGACACTCTGCAGACTTTACAGAACATTCAGCAAAGTTGGAATCAAGCGCAAGCTGCTCACCATGAAATACAACAGGCTCATGCTCAAGTATTGTAGAAAGCCACCACATTGAAAAATCAGCTGAAAGAGGCTCATGCCCATGCTCAGTCATTGCAGAGTCAATTGGAGGCACTGCAGGTTTCGAAGTCAGCTGTAGATGCAGAACTGGCTGAGTTGAAACACGCCACACCTAGTGTCTCTCAGGCTGGGTTGTCTCACGGTCAGCGTGCCAGTACCAGAGCACTTCAACGTGCCCTTGCTGAGAAAGATAGTAAGATCTTGGATCTTATTAATCAGTTTAAAGATGCGCCGGAATCAGTTGAACAAGCTCATCGCCTTGCTGATCAGTTCCAAGATGTAGCTTCACAGGTACATAGTGACTTCCCACTCCCAGACTCTTATCAAGATTATGTCAAAGCTCGCAAGCATACTTTTTTGCTTCGATGGCTTAGTAGTGGAGGTGATATTCGTGGTCAGTTGCAAAACTTTAATCTTTTGCGCCTGTGACCTGACCTAACTGTGCAAGAAAAAGGCACGCTCTCTGCCTTAATACTCTTTGGACATCTTGTGCCTCAGGATGTCGATTGTTTTGCTTTCCGTGCTATAGCCCCCATGGCATATGTGCTTCATGATTTCTATTTAGGGCACAAGCATGTGAAATTTGTTGCCACCAATCCATATGATATGGAACAGATAGTTGACCCTGTTCTGCCACTGCAGCCATAAAACAGTTCTCCAGGATCCATCTCAGGTTGAAGACATGCTCACTCAATATATGCCTGAACTAGCCAAACATGTTGTTCTTTGGATTCCTGAAATGGTGCAAAGCCTCACGGAATTTATGAATGATCCCTCTGGGCTTGGCTTTGCCCACTTGTATTTGCAATACGCTGGCATGTTACGGGTGCTCCAGTCCTTTTTGGATCAGAAAACTCTACCTACATACTAGGAGCCCTCACCAGTGCAGTGTTTGAAGCCTTTTAGGGCATATCAGAATTTACGTCACCAGATGACGCATGACATGTTGGCCATCTTTGATGATGCAACCAAACCGGCTTGGACATACGCCACTAACGTCATTGTAAGTCCTTATGCAGAGTTTGGTGCACCGTCACTGCGATTGTACATTCACAAAGATTGGCGAAAAAGATTTTGGACTAAAACCTTGGCCTTTCATGCCGAATGGACCCCAGCGAGCATCAGTTCCGACATTAGATGGGATCCAAGGTTTTTTAGGAGGTATAAATGCGAGGAGAATGCCAGCTTAAGCACCACCAATAAATGGCTCTATATGCCTAATCCACGAGGATGGAAAACTCCTGTGAATGCTATCTATGGGCTTGACTTGTTTCTCCGACGAGCCCGTGACACTCCGGACCCCACGGTCCATAGACAAGCAGGTTATTGTTCTGTGTCCTTAAGGACTTCTTTTTTTTTTTTTTTTTTTTTTTTGGGGTTAAGGCATAATTATATTACATGCAAAAATTTACATGTATATACAATAGGCACAAAGGAAAAAAAACAAACCTTTGTGCCTATGCTCTCGACCCGGGGGTAGAGAGTGGAAAAAGATTGGCCTTAGCTTTAGATTATCAAAATTAGCTGAGACCATTATAGACAAGCATAATTAAGAAATAGTTGTCAAAGTTTTTTCAGAAAAGTATGAGACCAGATCATTCCTCGTATCCCAAAGTGAACTCCAATGGCTCGACCTGTATCAGGCCGAAGAGAGTCTCCAGCTCATCCAGATCAAAGGGCGTATGATCCATGAATTCCAGCATAAGTTTGGAGGTGATATCAAAATGTTCCTCCCATTTGGCAGCAAAGAACATCTTCAGGCT
>JAANSK020291835.1:0-10437 GCA_011763485.2 Isoetes engelmannii
CAGCCTCCCACAATTCTTTGTCTTCGAGGATCATCTGGATCCTCCACTTCCACATCTGGAAATTCTTCCCATTGAAATGGGGAACAAGGCGCTAGTCAGAAGGAGAAAGGCTTGCAGCGTCCATTGAGCGAGAACAGAAGCAAAAACATGTACAAGGATTTGCTTGGCAAGGAGACTCGCAAGGGAGTCGTGGATTCGCAAGGCAGGAAGGAAAGAACAGAGGCGGCTTAGGCGTTCTGAAGCTTTCGTGGGCCCATAACCTGTTGAAGAAACAGGGGAAGAAACCAAAAAGGCAACTGTAGCATGCAGTGATAGACACGAATAGAAGATGCAATTGACTTGTGGCAAAATACATGGAGCATCCTCCTTATATAGCATGGAGGAAGAATCTTGCATTAAAAGCAAGATTCTAACTAACAGATAGTTACAACAGAGTATCTATTAACTAGCAGTTTGTTTGTGTACCACTAATATTCATCATATGACGTCCCTACTCACTTTAATCATTACCACAGTCGTTGGCATAGAATGGTTTTTGGATCGCTCGGGTTGTTTCTAACCTGAAGGTATTGAGAGAAGTGCAGTGAATGGCTTTACCCAGAAGGAGTTGTGTAGGAGATTGAGAACCGGAATTCCGCTTGGGTTCAACTCCCAAGCTCAGATTTCTAACAAATCTGAGGCTGGTGACGCTCCACAGCAATACCGTGGAAAACATCTGTGACATATGGAGAAGCAATGGGAATTGCGGGTAACAGAGTTGCGGAATTCATCACAAATGGCGGAAAACAAAATTAAAGACAGCATTATACAAGAACAACGAAACCCATTGATCTCACACCTGCCGGTTTAGTTACGGATGCATGCAAGAAACAGGGAATGCAACAGAGTTCATAAATGCGAATGCTATTAAACATGCATGGAAAAGTAAGCTCCGAGCAGAGAGATTTGCCGAGACCATAAGCACCATAGTTTTGCAAAATCAAAAACATCCAAAGATAGAGGAATCGTCCATAGTATTGCCAAAAGAACAAGGAATCCAATCGATTTCACGACTACTGGTAATATTTAGTGATGCATGCAAGAAACAGTAAAGGCAACAGATTTCATAAATTCGGATGTACTTAAACATGCATGAACTAAAAGAAGCTCCGAGCATGGAGATTTGCAGAGATCATAAGCATCCAGAGTAGTGCAAAATCGAAAAGCATGCATAGATAGGGGAATCATCCATAGGATTGCCAAAACGAAAGAAATTGACAGAGGGAATTGCGTACCTGCCACAAAAGCGCAAAAAGAAGACCAACGATGATGATTGCCATGACGACGAGGACTGGAAGAGATCCAGTGGTGAAGCCAGATGCGAAGAGGTCTGCTGGAAGAAGAGGCATGCTGGTAGAGGTGAGCACAGGGCAAGAGAATGCTGCTGTGAGAAGGCGTCTTCTCACAGCAGCATTCCCTTGCCCTGTGCTCCCCTCCCATCCCGCCTAGTATCTTCCTTTGTCTTTTTTCGTCAGATTATTTCCAGGTAGGATGATTCTGCTTCTTCCTCTACTGATCCCAACACTCTTCGTTGCACTTTTTGCGGTCGTTTTCGCCACACTGCCGAAAATTGTTTTCGTCATTACTTGCTCCACAACCCCGTCCCCCCTTCACCCAATACCTTTTTGCATCCGCTCATCGTGGCGGTGCGTCTGCAGCTGCAGCTCAGGGGTCCCCGATGATATGGCTCGCGCGCATGGAGGGTGGCGGTCTTCTTCTTCACATTCTCGCTATGTCATCCGCGATTCGGCCCAGCACTTGACGGTCTCTCGCCGCCTCGGGTTGTGAAAGCAAGTTCTCTGGTTGTCGGGGGGTTTTCTGTAGTTTCTTGCGAGTCCCTTCCTAGAATGCAATCGATCCGAGCCATCGGATCGGGATTCTAGGAAGGGACAAGCCATCTATATATATACGTTGTTTTCTCTTCTCCCCCTTATCGGCGTCTTCTCACAGCAGCATTCCCTATTGCCCTATGCTTCCTTCCCTTCCCTCTTGTCTGAGCCTCCTCGATTCATTTTCGCCAATCAAACGGGCTTGATCAGACCTCCATCCTACAAATTTTCTTCGTGGCATTTTTATTTCTCTTCTAAGCTCGACTATCACGTGGCTCCTCTTCTAAGCTCGACTATCATGTGGTGTGTATGTTTCTCTTCTGGGCTCACTACTATTCTCTTGCAGGTATGTACTTTTTTGTTTCAATTTTCCATGCGTTTATACAGAGGATGCCGGAGTGATGTCGGTTGTGCTCTTGAATCTTGATGAGTTTGATCGTTCATACAATTGAGATGACGATGGTGAACTTGGGATTATGTTTTAATTTTTAATGAGGCACGCTATACACTTGTGAATTAGCTTACTATGGTTGTAGGATTGCCATTGTGACATTTATCTGATGATGCTTTTCTGTTACATCATGGAATTTGGCTTGGTTGATCTTGCATGTGAATTGGCACAAGTTATCATAGTTATGGATTGGTTGATCTTGCATGCAACTTAGTAGAGAGCTACAAATAATTCTGGCATTCGAATTCTTAGATCTTGCATGTAGCATATAGATACAATCCTTAAAAAGATTTTCGGATGTATTGGGGCCGTTGTGCTTAATCTGCAATGTTTTTTGGTGATGGAGGCAGACCAACAATCTACATGTAGCTCCCCTGGGCGGAAATACAGCTCCAGCTAGGACATCAGAGCAGAGTGTCTTCAATTCAACAACACCTTAGCGGCTACCACAACTGGAATTTTTCTTCGCAGTCTTCGGTTTTGCTGAAGGAGGCGCGTTCCCCATCATCGGATTCGAAGTGGATTCCACCTTGTTTGTCTTAACTCGTTTTTCTGTTTGACAGGTGAACAGGACAGATTTGGGCAGAGTATCTGACCACCTCTGCGGATTCTCCTGTGCTGGGTATTCCTCTGCTCCTGCCATCGATTTTTGGGGAGTCTTGAACCATCCCTTCCATTTCTTCTGTCCAAGCTTTCTGAACCATCCCTTCTGTCCGAGCTTTCTGCTACCACAGGTTGGAATACTCTTGAGTTTTCCTTCTAACTCTTATTATTTGAAATAAATCATCTTTAGGGCCTAATTCATAGGAGTTCCGTATACAGGAATGTCAATTTACTTGACATTCCTGGGATGGAAACCAGGCGGAGCGCGGAGCCTGGTTGACATCCCAGGAATGTCAAGTAAATTGACATTTCTGTAACGTGGACGACGCTGACTTGTCATTCTGCGTGATGAGAATGCAAGTAAATGTGATAGAATGTAAGTAAAAGTGGAGTGTAAGTAAAAATAGAATGTAAGTAGATGTAATGTACATTCCTGGAAATGAAAATGACACGTGTCAATATACTATTGGACGAGGGGGCAAGAATGCAAGTAAGTGTTGTTTACGGAAGGCGGAGGTGTAGGACTTCCGCTGATTCATCCGCCGTTGTGGCCGCTGCTGTCACAGGCTCCAAATAGACCTCTGACTTCTCTTTTTTCATCATTAGAGACTGAAACCAGATCATTTTATGCATAATCTGTTTCCTGTAGTCCTTTGGAACAGGCTCTGGTCTCCAATCATCTAGACCAAGGTTCGAATTTTGGTTTCTACGCCATTTCATTAAATTTCTCATCTAACTAAGTTTGATTTTCTTTTTATATTTTTGTCCGAGTTTTTGTTTCCAGGGGGTTTTCCCTCTATCACCATACACTAATCTTCAAGGTATCTGACCAATTTTTTCTCATGTCTCATGTGTCTAATTCTGTCTCATGTGTTTTGCTTGCGTTAAACTGCTTAATTCAATTAATTAATTATTACATAGACCTATCCATTAACAATGGTTTAGATGTGACCTAGTTCTCCATTATCCAGTTTTTAGACGCTTAACTACTCATTTCTATCGTGGAATATACCTTCTTATGTTGCGTGTAATGAGTTCATAACATAGGTACGTGCTTTTAACGAAGGCATTTTGCTTCTTTCTCTCACATGAAGTTGAGTGGTCATGTCCATTTATATTGTATGGCCTATATTCTTGTTTTGAGTGCTTATATAGCTTTGATGTCCAGACTATAACTTCTTATGTTGAGTGTTCCTATGGGTTAATGTGGCTTTGTGATGAGTTTTAGCAGCATTTTCTATGGGTTAATACGGCTATGTGATGGCTTTTGTAGAAGGCATATGCTATTTCTTTGCGATATTTTCAAGTCTATCTTCTATCTACACCTTCAACTTATGAAATACAAATCTTATTGACTCTAGTGCTATTGATAAGATGTGGGCTTGTTGTCTTATCGTCTATGATTCAGCTCATGGTGTCCAAATTTTCGATGTCGTTTTGGTGGTTAGGGAGTTCTCCTTCGATTTTACGACTTCAATATCCCTCTTGACCTATCTCTTGATTTTGGGCTACTACTCGACATTCTCATTTTTTTGGAGAACGTGCTTTTCAGGGTCGTTTCTTATATCATGTGGTCGTTATCTTTAGCCATCCTTAACCCTGTATATCATTTTCTTTATCTTTGAAATTGGCTTGTCCGCCATCTTAATCCTTACCATTTCCTCAGATAACTCTTTAATTCTGGACCCTAACTTTCAATTAGTATTATATGTTTGTAAGGTTTTAACGTTTGTATGCTGCTTTTTCATAGTATGTTTTCTTCATAAAGGGCAGATGATCCATATTGGAATTGCATTTCTAGACATTTTTTCCATGGGGTGTTACTTTTGTTGATTTGTATTTTGGTCTTGCTTTTCTAGCCATGGTTTCGGTAAGATGCTATATTTGTCACACTATGTGTTGCCATTATTTATTTGTGACTAGTTCGTATCACTGGATTTGAGTTTGGATATGCTCATCTGGATTGAATCATGGCCAAATATGCATTTGGCATATTTCCTACATAGTTCATTTTTCCATGTTCCATGTTCTCTACCTCAAATTCGGCTTTGCTTCGCCCTTCAACCTCTCCTCATCCAATTTCGGATATGAGTTCGACCTCAACCTTGACCTTCCATCAACATCGACTTTAAACCTTCCACCTTCCATTGCTATTATCTTTTATGCTTTTACGTTAAAATTTGAGCATTTTCAGGTGATAGCCTTAGGTTATTTACTGCACTTTAGGAAGTTTGTTCACATGATATTTCGAGCATTATTGCAGTTGACCATCATTGGGAACATGGGTGTTCGAATAATGTTGTTGTGGATAGTTGTATTTTATATTTTTTCCTTTGTTATGCCATGGTGTTGTGTTGCTTTCTAACTCATAGTTTACGTGGTAATAAGGGCCGCCATCATCCCTTCTTCCTTAAAATGTATTAGCACATTTAAGTTTTATTCCTTTGCATGGTACTTCTTGGCTAAGGTTTTGGTCCCTTCAAGTTTAGGATGGTATCCCATGCAGAGCATGGTAGCTAGACATTTTCCCTTTTAAATTGTTCAGTATTTCTTGACCTACTTTGTTTCTTTCTCTCTTCTAGAGTTGCTAATTTATCCTGGTATATTTGATCCTTCCTGCCACAATGGCTCCATTATTTTCTTTAACTTGAAGGTTGATGCACCCGCTTCTACCTGCCAGCTTGACCTCGACCTCTTTAACTCTTTACATTGCTCTCCCATTCTGATTCACAACCATTCAACAGACTTTTTGACCACTTCCTAGATAATTCTCTTTGAAATCAACCTCAATCTCCTTCTTGACTTTTCTTCTGACTTTGTGCTAACATGTCTATAGCCTCTAATTCAATTTAATCCCTCATTTTTTGTGAGTAATACTCATATTGTAGCTCTTATTCATGGGAATTAGGCATGTTGTAGCATTTTGTCCTTATGACATCCCTATAGGCTTCAAAGTGTCATTTCTTTTTTATCTAGGTCTCCATATTATTTTCAACCTGCGTTGCATTGCATGTTTGTCACGAGTATTTCTATTTGAAAATTCTAATTTCGTATCCAGTTCTTGAAGTGATTTTTATGGTTTTGCATTATTGAAGTTGGTCATAATTGTGAACATGGGTGATAATGTTGTTAGTGTATAGATGGCATCTCTTGGGACATATTCTTTTGTCGCAGGGCATTCTCGCTTCAAATTTCTCGGTCTTTTTAGTTTTGGATGCTTGGCTTTACTTGGATATAACATGTACTATGTACTGGGTTTTTTCTATATTGTTGAAACTATATTCAGTCTTTGGAAACGGGATATTCTATTGAACGAGTTTTAGTTGCATTGTGCTTTTCGTCGGGTTCTGTATGGTGCTCGCTTTTCATCACATCCATTCCTTTAGATATCTATTGAGATTTGAGTTTGGGCAAATTTGTTCTCCTACACACTTCTCCTCAGTTTGACATTTTGCAATTGGCCTTATCAGTAGGTTAATGTAACATTGCCTTGTTTGTGACAATTCACCGGGCAGGCATCTTGGCCATTGATTGTTTGCACGGAGTTATCTGGGCTTTTTATTTTGATATAGTGTGGACCTAACAAGTGTGAAGGAGACCGGTGATCGATCGAAGGGCCTTGAAAGGGATTGACGAGGACCCGGATTTGCTGTCGGTTGAGGGAAATTCGTGGTTACATGTAAATTTTTTCTGGCGATGGATCGGCAAGGTCGACGTTGCTTGCCTTCGAAGGCAAGTAAGGATCGTGGACTCCGGCATGTCTTCTTGCGGTTGCTTGCTTTCACGGCAGGCAAGGAAGGCTGATCTAGCAGGTGGAATCGTTGCCATTATTTGAATTTGATCTTTCTCTGTTCTGTGAAGGAATCGACCTGGGTCTAAAATGATCTTTCTCTGCTACAAGACAGCATTCCGGCACCTTATAGATTGATCTTTGATAGCAGAGGCGATTTCCATGTCTAAAGAGTGGTTGATGAAGCATTTCGAATTTTTGAGTACTCCAAGGACCATTCTTGCTTGCAGCCAGGTATATGCCCTTTCATCCTTGATTTACTAGTGAGATATGTTATGATCGCTGCAAGGAAGCCAGATGTAATGCGCGTGTGCTAAGAGTTCCTCAGTAGCCAACTTAGATGAGTATGATAATGAGGAGTTCGGGGTAAGAGTACAGTGGCTTCTACAATTTCAAACGTTCCTGTGCAAGTTGCCATGTTTTAGAATGCCTTAATCTGCAGATTTATTTAGACCATTCATGTAATTATTTTTTCTCCTCCTATTCGACCATGTTTTTCTAGGTATTCAGGAAGTACAGAAGAGTATTGGAGACAAAAGCGTTATCATATTGACTTAATAGTTGGATTTTGGTAGATGTTCTGGCAAGGTTTGGGCCTAAATGGTGGACTTGATATTGCTGACTGGACAAAGTAAGGAAGTACTTTTGGTCTCTAACTAACATGCCTCCCATTACCTTTAGTTTTATCAAGGCAACAGTTTAATCATGACATTTTTGCATGGGTGCAATCTTTTCTATTGATTTTTTTTCCTGAGTTCAAAGCATGCGGTGCTGGCATGCGTATTGTTCACAAGATCAGTCATTTGGTTATGCTTGGTCACTTGCTATTATACAAGCTTCAGTACATTTGACAGAGATTTATCTGGTATTAACAGCTAACTACTCTATTATTGTACTAATCAGATGATATGCATGGCCTTAAGCTTCTGTGCTAAGTGTTCCCCTGTCAGTGGACGTGGCTCTGTGAGCGATCCTGTATAAACAAAAGGTAAGTCTTACGTTAACGGTCTTAGCATGCTAATGCTTTTGCATTACTCATTGTGATAAACACATGACTAATGCTCTGATCTTTTTGGAGCATTCACAGTATAGCAGCAGAGCAAGCACCATTTTTCTGACATGCAGATTCAATGTTTAGCAGGCACATAGAGATTCGAACTTGAGCTTTGCTCCCATATTTTTTATTAAGGTATTTGCACACGTTATAGGGAAAGCTTCATGATAAGTAGCATGTTCTGTGTCTTAAAAGCTGCAAATTTGCTTATCATTTTATTTGCATTCTAGAAAGTCCATAATCGGTAATTCTAGATTCAAAATCTTCATGTAGCAAGATGCTACTTGCATTAATATTCTTGTGGACAAGTCTGGAATTGCAACTATGGTGCATCCATGCTAAACATCTAGCAGCTCTAGTGGCCATTTTAGGACTTCTATCCCAGTCAGGTTTTTCGAGAAGCATCAACGTCATGAATGATCTTTTTGAGGCTTCCATTAGGCATGTGCTTATAAATCAAAAGACGTTGTAAACTAGCAATACAATAGCCAAGAGGGACCAAGTTTTGATGCCTAATAGAAGCAAGAGTTTCCATTTTTGACCTGAAATGTCGTTCTGAGTTGGTAGAACATTTGAGCCTTTTGTTTGCAAGGGCAGATCCGTCTCTAAGACTGGCTTTGTAAGAATCCCATGTGTGCTCAGTTGCTAAATTATTTGTGGCAGTCATAAGATCTGACAGCTTTACCTTCACAAGTGGAGGATCGAACATGGCCACTGTGCAAGGAACTTTCAGAAGTATTTTGCGCTCCAACAAGGTATGAGACGTTGAAACTAAAACCGCTAAGTTAAGGCACGTAATTGCTGTTGATGGTCATAATTATGTAGTGCTTAATGGCCATAATTTGCTTTGTGATTTTCTTACGATAATTTTAGCTTATGTACTGTGCGGTCATTATTGCATTTCCTCTTCCCATGCAAGGATTGCTACTGAAATGATGTTTCTCTGGAGTCTTAGTGCTTCGAAGATTCAAATGTTGTCCACAATGTAAACTCCCCGTCTACAAGTGTCCCGGCCTATCATTCCTTACAACCTTCTGTGCTTGCACTATCATTCCTTACAACTTTCTATGCTTGCACTTACTGCACAATTGTGTGATGTAGCAAATGTCATGAACTTTGGTTCATTTAATCTATTATCCAGCAAAGAAGGGCACTGCCTGAACATTCAAAAATGCAAGTTAAAATGAAGATGTATTGACAGTATTTAGTATGATAGGTAGATGTCGAGAGGGGGCATTGGAAATAAGTCGAGCAGGTGCAATTCCCCTCTTTGTTAAAATCCTAGAACCTGGGGAGACAATGAGAAGCCGTGAAAATGCAGCTGCTGTGCTTCTAAATTTGTGCCAGACAGGTGGTGAGGCAATGGCAGAGGAAGTTCTTAATTGCAATTTGTGTATGTCAGCACTCTCTGGTCTGGTGTCTTCAGGTTGTTCTGTACGCGGCCGTCAGAAGGCTGGTGCTTTGCTTCAGGGTTTTGATGGTAAATGAAAGATGTGAGTGAGGGAGGAACAAATAATGAGCAGGCACAACAATCATTATCTTTTTGGAAACAGGGGCAGTCGTTACACCATTCGTGCAGGTCGCTATGTTCTTCTTTGGATGCAAATATGATATCAATGTTATAGAAAGGAGATGTGTGTCAAACACGGAAGATGCCAGTTTGAAGAGTAATCTATGGCCATTTTCATGGCATCACATGGTTTGCTGACTGGGTTAAATATCAGATCATTCAGGATTTGTATAAAAAGTTCCCATAACGAGTTTTTTGTCTGGGTTATAAAGATTTTGAAGCACATAGGGTTGTTTGCCCTGTTTACCTGATTGTATTGCGACTGAATCCATGATGATTGTGTATATGCCCGAAATTTGTGGTGGCAAAATGATAAAATATTCTTTGTTTTGAGCATGTTAAGAAAATGGGAATCAAGCTTTGCTGCAATTAACATGGATGGCTACATGTAGTAGTTCTTTGGTGGAAAATGAGCTGTAGTAATCTGAGAAGCACTAAGCCACTGATGTCTCATCTCAAGTGAAATGATCAACCTATTTGACAGCAATTATGATATATTATTCATATGTTTCGGCATGTGATTGCGAGATGCTTGCTTGATTGTTTTCATACAGACATGATACATCATGCCTATGTCTTTAAAATTAATGCATAATCTTTTGCAGTCTGCATGTTTGCATCCTTCGGATGCATCAAGTTCTCTTTGTATGCTAATTTTCTGAACGGATTTATTCACCTTTAAAATGGGACCAAGCAAATATTGCCTAGTTACAATTCTTCAATAAAATAGTTAGTTTAAGAACCATTTAATTCCAAAATAATACATCCCTTGATGTGGTTTTCAAACTGTAGAACTTTGTTTCCTCTTATCTTGAAATTGTGGCCTTTGATTTGAATAATCTTCCCTCGTGTATTTTCTCTCATGCATTATCCAACGTTTTCTATTCTCTCTCATGCATTATCCAATGACATGTTGAATCCGTTGGGGTCAAACTCCTTTTCCACCTCAGCATACGATTCTGTAACCATTGGGGTCAAACTCCTAGTTGTTGTACAGATCAATCTAGGTATCATCATATTGACATTCAACTCCCTCAACCTCACTGGCAGCAGATGTGGTCCTGGGCATGGGATAAGCTACTTCATCCTAAAGTGGCAGTT
>JAANSK020291846.1:0-10436 GCA_011763485.2 Isoetes engelmannii
TTGGACTTCATGTATGATTCCAAAACATCCAAAGTACTCTAGGACCAACTATTATGACCAATAGAGCAACATAGCTATGGGAAACTAGTTGACCTTCCTCGATCGGTACACCTTGCCTAATGTGCTAGTAGATTAATGGCATCATAGATTTGCTTTGCGGCTTTGCAGGGATTTGCGACTGCAACAAAGGTTGGCATAGTAAAAACGGTGCACTGCTTTCCATTTGGCTCAGCTCATATGCAACCCTACGGTGGATGTATTGTTCAAGTTTTAGTTGCAGATGATAAAATGCAAGCGCAATTTCTGTACTAAATGATTTCTAGATTCTGCTTGAATCTATTCAACAATACTTTATCTTATAATTGATCAGGATGCTTCTGGTAGCAGTCCCATAGATCCAAAAGCCCAGGAAACTAAACAGGATTTTGAAGATGCAAAAGATAGTCTTTCTAAGGTATAGATTATATACGTTTTGCAATCAGATACGTTTATCAATCAGATAAATATTGTATGAACGTGAAATAATACTACTTATTGACAACACAGCAGCCAAGTTTCTAAGGGTATGAATGCTACTTCTATCTTATTTTGCTATATGTTGAGTCATGTCTTTCTACCAGCCACCAAGTCATAGATTTCGGATGCCAAAGCACGTGTTGGATGCCATTCGTGATCAAGTCTTAGGCTTTGACACATTTTTTACAACAAGCCAAGAAGATTATGTGGTGATATATATCAGAGATGCTAGCTTTTTCATGATATGCTATGGCATATAATGCACCTGTATCTGTTCCTATTATCCTTGTCTCTTCTGAAAGAGCACATACTAGTTCGTACTTCTTGGAAGCATTTTTCCGTGCTTCCTAGAATCTCTTACTCAACAATTAATTCTGCTGCTAATAAGTACAGTGTACATAGAAATGCTTGGGCATACATTTTGTGATGTATGGGCTAATTTGAGATAAATGACTATGCTGAGCTTTTTTTTGGCATATTTTATGCTTTATTGGGAATCTTTTTGCATGCTATGAATATGTGCAAGGTGGTGTAATCTTCAGAGGAAACTTACGCAGTGATCCCACCAACATTCATGCTAAAATGTTGAAACGACTACATGTTGAGTATCAACTATTTGGATAATGTACAACTTTATCTTTGTAAATAGAAATTTCAGTCACATTTGAAAGAATTGACAGGATAAGTTCTTATGATTGAGACGGCTAGTGATAAACCAGTCATTATCATTGTCCATAAGACATCGTCTTATGGACATCATTGTCCATACGCAGTGATCCCACCAACACTCATGCTAAAATGTTGAAACGACTACATGTTGAGTATCAACTATTTGGATAATGTACAACTTTATCTTTGTAAACAGAAATTTCAGTCACATTTGAAAGAATTGACAGGATAAGTTCTTATGATTGAGACGGCTAGTGATAAACCAGTCATTATCATTGTCCATAAGACATCGTTACATTTAGAGGCATGAGGTAAATCTTGCAGCAGGTAAATCTTGCAGCAGTTTCTCATTTTGTGGATGAGCTTGTTATGCTAAACCATATTATTTTGTGCTTGCAGCTAACTGATTTAGACCATTTTCATCGTTTAATGTCTTGCCTTTTTCCTGCGCTCCTTTTTTATGCGGTATGGCATATCTGTTCTAAATTGAAGTTGAGGACTTGGATTTTAAATGTTTAATCTTCATTCAGTTGTTAAGCTTTGTTGGTCTCAGCAGTTTTTTGCTTTTTTAGCCCTTGCATTTGTCGATGCAGCATAAATCTCTTGAGGAATAGCCTTCATTTTTTATTTCATATTCATAATAGATTGCATTCCTCATGCTTGTCTTCTCTATGGCAGAGAGGTGCATCAGATACCAAATTCTTAAACTACATCATTAAACATCTGCTTCCAATTTTTGAAAAGGTGAACTTCTGCAATAGAGACTTATGGAGACTTCATACAATACATAATGAACTATGTTTTCAATTTTATGCCTAGTGGACATGCTTAGGTTCAAATCCTAGGGGGGAACATCCACCATTTGGTGCTCGTTAAACGATGGGAGCATGTTCTGCTTGGCATTCATTTGATTATTTTCGTATGTCATATCTCTAAAGTTGTATGTTACTTTTTTGAATATTGAAAGGGCTATTGCTGCTAGATCATATTCCCCATTCCAACTCATCATAACTAAAGGCCACAATGCTTGTCAATGATGGACTTTCCATTTTGTTGGGACTCCGGACTGTGCTGCACAGAGATATTTTCATACTGGATGGCTTCTACAGGCTTACCTTGGGCATTACAAGTCTTAGGTCTTGGTTGTAGCTATAACAAATGGTGGCCAGGACTCCAGGTCTTTTGCTAAGTACAATGGTGAAGTTTTGTACCAATCCAATTGTAGCAAAATGTATCCCATGTTGTACTGTCTTAACATTTGGCCCCGAAGGGGCCGCCAAAATATTTTGTACAACATTTCGTACAATACTTCGTACAACATTTGTACTAATGTCGTATAACTTTCGTATAAATATTTTTAACATAATACATTAAACCATTGAACATGACACCCCACATATTGGGAAATTAGACCATTGAATTAAATCCTTCAAGACCCCCCAGTTGTTTATGGTGATATTCGTACAGGGCGTCCAACGGTTGGCTCGGACCGTTTGATGTCGATTTTGGGCAATCCTGGCCGTCGTTAAGCACGACTCATTTAGTAAGTTTTAGTTAACTGTCAGTTCCAAACACGCCATTAAATCAAAGGTTTTGATATCCAATGTGTATAAATACGTGTGTATGTGTTTGGGAAGAAGGGAAGAGCACAATATTTTCTATGTCCCACCCCCTTCAATCGAATTGTGGTTAAAAAAGCACAAAGGAAAGAAACAAAAACAATCAGATCGTGGTCAAGACTTGGGATCTAAGGACTACCTATATCTGCAGAAATGTCCAGCTTCAGACATGATTCTTTCGGCATCCATTTGGTCCGATGGAAGCTCGTTTGATATTAGCAGACCACAACTCTGCCCTTTCTTTAATGATCTTCCAAGTTCTTGCATGACCTCTGCACTCAGCAATTTAAGACAATCTAGAGATCAATAAAGGCAAGGGTTTGGAGAGGTACGGCAAGCCAACGCCTCCGGGAGAGATTAATGGCTAGCATTGCAAAGGAAAAAACACGACGCTTGAGAATTTAAACAGGAAAGCAATCCAGTTGGAAGGTAACTCATTAAACTTTTGGTATTCCTAGATGTTAAAATTTTATTTTCTATTCACTCTAAATGGGCTTTAATCTCTCTCTTCCATAGCTTGATGTCGGTACAAGTGAGAGACATATGATAATATGGCAGAGCTTCTATTTGATTAGATAGGACAGTGTGGAGGGAGTCTGTAACATGCAAATGCACAATCACTAGTCACTGCATCTGACCCTTGTCTAACACTCAATCTCAAGGTCAAATCTAAAAAAATACAATGGAAAGCCCAGTCACATAATAGTGGTAATTTGTGGTCCTTACAAATATTCCGCACATGCTTTTTAGAACTACTTACAACATGGAGGTTCTGCTGATATTATTACTTTCTACCAATGGACTAGCACAGATATCGTATAACGTCCAGCCCACTGATTTTAGTATTTTTATTTCATGCAGAGTATTATTAGTCTTTCAATCTTGAACAGCAAGAAGATGTAAGAATGCTCCTTTTATGTTTCTTTCATGTAACGTGTTATATGACAGATTTTCCAAACATGACTCATGAAGGGACTGAAAACTCATGTCTCAACACAATTAGAAAGGATTCCAATAACAAGAGATAGTGCATACCATATTTCGCGGCAAGTTGGAAGGTGAAAAGATCTGCATTGCGGGAGAAGATTGGAATTGCTTATGCTTCATAATAGGCTAGCTTCTATGTCCGTGTTAAATGATCACCTTATTCGTCTGTTTGTTCCTCATAGTAATTTGCTTGAAGCAAATGAATCATTTTATAGAATTGTAAGCCCAACTATTTATACCTAGGCAGCAATTATCTTGGCAAGTTCTAAACTTAGACATGGTTCATTGGCTCTTGAATTATACCAAAAAATGCAGCTGTGAGACGTAAAAGATGACAAGTATGTCCTTGTTGTTGTTATCAAAACTTATATCATCTCCAACTCTGTTATTCATGGAAAGATAATTCACAGGCAGATTTTGAGTAGTGGGTTCCATTCAAATATTGTTATGGGCAATGGCTGATTGATATGCATATTAAATGTGGAAATTTAGATGAGGCAAAGAATGCAATTGATAATCTACCAAAAATGGGCATAGTATCTTGGAGTTGCAGGTCATGTTCACAATGGGAATGATCATTGGGTAGTAAAATGTTTAGAGAAGATGGAGCAAGAAGGTATAAAGATATTATATTATGGAACACCATAATCACAGAATAAACACAAAAAGCTATTTCTTCCTAGCTTTACAGTGCTTTAGGAAGATGCAATAGGAGGGCGTACAACCAAATGTGGTGTCCTGGAATGCAGGATATGCGCATCATGGAAAACCCTATCTAGCTTTAGAATGTTATGATAAGATGCAACAAGAAGGTATACAACCTGATCGTATCACATTTTGAAGCATTTTGAAGCATTTTGAATGCCTGTGCTAGCATAGATGCAATAGAGCAAGGCATTGCCATCGACAAGGAGATTATTCAAGCAAAGCTTCAATGGGATGTTGTATTAGCTCGTACACTGGTGGATATGTATGCTAAAAGTGGTAAGCTGGAGGAAGCAAGGGAGGTCTTTGACCACTTACCAGAACGAGAAGTGGTTTCATGGGGTGCTATGATTTCAGGATGTGCCCATGGTAGAGATAACCTAGCTTTAGAATGTTTAGAGTAGATGCAAAAGGAAGATGTAGAAGCAAATTTAGAGATATGGAATGCATCATTACAAGATATTCTCTGCATGAAAGAAGTCTTCCAGCTCTAGAATGCTTTAAACAAATGCAATACAACGGCATTAGGCCAAATAAAATTATATATTGAGCATCTTAAAAGCTTGTTCAAGTAGGGGGAGCTTAGAGCAAGGGAAGTTAATGCACGAACAAATCATCAGGGAAGGACTTAAAGATAAATGTCTTAGGAAATAGCTTGGTTATTTAAATGTGGTAACATAGAGCAAGCACGTCAGATTTTTGATAAACTGGTGGTAGAAGACAAATTTACGTAGGCTCTAAACAGGATTATCCATGCATGCAAAATATCTAAGCGTCCTAAATAAGTGCAGCTGGTAGTGGAATAGAACATAAATACGATTGTACCTATCTCAGCTTCGAAACGAAGATAGAAAAAGCAAAGGCAAAATGAATCTTCTTGGAAGTATTATAAGTGCAGAATATTGATTCTAGCCTATCTGAGAATTGCTAAAGTCATGCATTAACAAACCATCCAAGCAAATGAAATGTTCAAGAGTCTTACCTGAGAACAAAAATGCAAAAACCTCACGTAATTATAGTACCAATTCCAAGCATGGTAGAGCTGCATAGAATAGGCCGCAATAGCTACGGGTATGTTAGCCCAATGGTCCCAACCAAAATGGGGCTCCCAAGTAATGAAAATTGAGGACCGAAAAAATAACCGAAATAAGCATCGATCCCACATAGCATCAATCCCACATAAGGGCAGACAAGAAAAATTCCTACACTCAAAAACTACACTGACGGAATAATTTGACTTGAAATATAAGGAAGGCCTTTCGCAGAAGAAGAAAAGGAAAATATTCGGCCAAATACAGCACCACAAATTGACATCACTCCTATCTCATGACGTATTTTTCGGGCTTTTCTATTTTTCTCAACCGTTGATTTTAAAAAGATCATATCTAAAGGTGTAAAAGTGTGACATCACATTTTGCTGAGGTGGAGCTGCTACGTGGATG
The DNA here is from genome assembly GCA_011763485.2 of Isoetes engelmannii. Lineage (NCBI taxonomy): Eukaryota > Viridiplantae > Streptophyta > Lycopodiopsida > Isoetales > Isoetaceae > Isoetes > Isoetes engelmannii. The sequence goes on from JAANSK020291846.1 coordinate 5,939, forward strand.
GCATAGAATTGCAAGAAAGGTTGTAAGGTTGGTTGGGCTGGCGTGCTAAAAAAAAACTATGTTACTGTATTTATAAAAATGTTCTTCATTTTCATGTGCAGGGTACTTTTTTGAACTATTTGCATACCTGGAGGGTATATTTGGAATTTTCCCTGACATATCTTTGGAACCTTAAATGATACTAGTTAATAGAACTTAAAGAAAATTACCCACTGACCCTCCAATTCATGATGTTGTGAATTTCTGTTAGTCTTGCAGCCGGCTTCTTTTCCAACCTCACCATACACTTGATGAGAATATATACATTAATATCCTATATTATAAGTGACAGTGCTGAGAACACAGGAGCCAATCAAGCAAGATTCAGCCAAATGTGCAGCTTAGGATGACCCGCCTGCTTGATATACAGTGTTCTCTCATGGTTGTACCATATGTTTGTGAACCCTGCAATAAAGGCCCATGTACATTACTTCAATATAAGTGAATCCCACTCCGAATATAGAAACTCACGTTTAGCTAGCTACTTCCACTGGCATCAACGCCCAGTACCTGTAACTCTCAAGCCAACCAACCTGTTTCATCAGAAATATTATTATCTCTATAGGCAATACTTTTCACAAATAGTAAGTGCTGTGATACCTTTCGATCCGAGCATCTATAATGATGTGCAACAAGCATGGTGTATATATTATACTAAAAGCCCTGAGGAAGAAAATCTTTTTAGTCCGACGAGATCTGCCTTCACAACGCACTAAGGAAACATCCCATTTATATGGACGAAGTTTTGACATACCTTTCAAATATAAGGTATCGATGCAGTTAGTTCCAAGCATGCTCGCATGCATGCAAAAAGGAAACAGATCAAGCATAAACTTTACTACAGCATCAGCTGTACATGCCAAATGATATAGTTCGACAATAGGCTGCCTTCGCATAAAGAGCATATGGTTCGCTAGTCACTTTCATCTATTTAAGCCCACCTTGGAGGCTATTCTTACAGTTGTACCTTTGACAAGCCATGCATTATCCTCTGGACAATCGGACTTGCAAAGAAGAGGCTGTAATTGATTGTCCTGCTCAACGAAGTAGACAAATGGCAGCCGCAGGCTAAGGAAACTCTCAGGTGGCAAAAGGACATCACAGTCAAATCCAAACTGCAAGTCCTGTTTTGCGACCTTGATGGAGGCTGACTCCTACAAACAAAAAAGGAGAATAAGTGAAGAATATTCATGCAATGCAACTGATACTGGGTAATAAAAATGCAAGTACTAAAAACCATCATGCACAGCAGATTAGAGAAATAAGGGTGTCTTAACGTATATGTTGGCAAGTTGAAATCACATTGAAGTATATTCCAAAAATAGAGGGGTATGATTTTGTTTCATGACTTTTATCTCAGTACCAGGACATCTTCATTCTCCTCCATGCAGATTATGCCACTTCGCTATCCTCTTCCCAAAAGGCCCTTGAAAACTGGCCTGACAACTTGTCAAAGAAAGAGAATTCATACTAAATCTGGCTAACATAAAAGTGAGATGTTCAAGCCGCCATAAGAATGTATGAATTATTTCCAATCTATAAATCAACCAATTGAAGTTGCTTCCAATCACCTCCAAGGTTTTCCAAAGTGCCTCTTCAATGATGGTTGTGGGTGTATTTGCGAGTCTGGCTACCAGACAAATTCCCACGAAGATGAATTCTCAAATGTTATCTCAAATTGATTCATCAGCACCAGAACTGCTATCTTGGAGTTCAGAGTCTCACCGCATCAACTTCTGATCGAGCAGAGAGGCCTACAGTCAATTGCTCAGAAAGGATCATCTGCAATCTATGTCGCTTAAGAAAAATTGAAAGAGAAGAGCACTTTGCCTTTATATCTCCACTCTGCTATGAGATATGTATTGAGGGCTTTTCATACAAGAAATGAGCCAGCATAGAAGGGCTATGCTGAAAAAATATGCCAATACAGATTGCGAGCAGAGGAAGAACCTCTTAACTGGCTTCAAATAACCTCATTCTTATAATGAGAAGAGAAACAAGAATAAGCCAGAACTATTTCTTGGGCATGCGCAATGATGATTCTATGCGCATCATCCCCACTGGAGGTTTGGAAAGGGGTACACAAGCAGCAAAGATGTTCAGGATTGTGGGGGCCTAAAGATTGGTCGAATTCGAGACTATAGAGAACGGCTATGTTTCTGCAATAAAAAAAGTCTAAAGTGACGCATGAAAGAGGGACGCATGATTAGTAGAACGCTGAGGTGCATGTAAAAGTCCAATCAAAAGCTGGAGATCCAATCACATAATCTATGCCCGAGGAGGAAACTGGCCCCTTTTGTAAGTTATCATAATTTATCTGCGAGTCCATGGTCGCAAGAATGTAGCAAATATGGTCAGCATCAAAATTGCTAAATAAACTAGGCCGCGTCCAATCATCCAAATCTGGTAGAGAATGCTCCAAAAGGAGTTTGAATGTTTTACTTACATACACTCCTGTCTTGCAACTTCAGGCTATAGAGGATTAGTTTTTACTTTTTGCTCTATGTTTTTGACTAAAAAAAGAGGAACTCTAATACCATTGGAGTCAACTTTCAGCAAGACTGTATTTGTCCTTCACGGATAATGTCTATGAGACATTCTGAATCCTTTTTGTATCGTACTATTGCCATTTCGACTAAGAAGAATATCCTATCATCATCAGAATTTGATGTTCATAAGGCATCCTAGATTGACTTGTCTGAAAAATAGCATGCTCCAAGGAGCTTATGGGCTTATGGATCCCTGAATCCTATTTCTTCATGAACTTTGCCGAATGATTTAGAGCTCATTTGTTTTGATGCTTTCTCTTCTGTAACCTCTTGAAGGTACTTTGTTATGTGTTCAATCTGCATTAATCCTCATCCATCCACTCTTGTTTACCATGGAGCTACTTGGGCTGCAGTTCCATCCACACTAAATCCCACATTCTCTGATGCTTAAAGTGTTTTCCACAAAATCAATAACTGTTGACCAAGCAGAAAGATAATGAAATCCTGTCTAATTCCCATTCCTGTTGCAAGGTCGTATGTTCCAGATCCCTTACTTCTTTGGTTCCATAAGCATTAGTTTCTCCAATATGTGGCTCTTAAGCTTAACTATGCCAGCTGCATTTTGCAAGTGCAACATATCTAAAATGGAGTACAACAAAGATATCACGAATATCCACTGCGGCAAGATCATGGAAAACTTTCTGTGGCAAAACTCAGCACAAGCCCCCACTCAGAAAACATAAGATTCCGAGTAACACAATGTTAACAGTTGAAGCTCAAACACATTTAACTAATACCTACTTAGTAACCGTAACAATTTATTCTGTTATGATATGTATTGTGATGAAGACGAGTTCCCCATCTAAGTATACCTATTTGTCTCTTTGCTTTGTAATATCAAGTGGGTATCACTACAACTTGGTGTCATTACAATGTTACAACTTGTGTTTCAGTAGTTTTCTGGGGAATCCTGTTGGTTCCCAAATTATAAAGCCAAATACATCTAGCAATCCCAAATGCACCTCCAAAGAACCCTAAAGAATTGCAATTGAAATAACATAAAGGACAAACCTCAAACTGCACTGTTGGGCGTGATGATAGCAGAAGAGGAAAAGGTGGTGTTACCTGCAGAAACGTAACTTCAGAAAGTTGACTATACCATATACTTCAGAAACAATTCCTTGCCTTACATAACGAGGACAGGAAAATATTTGAACTACAACGAACCTTTTGGCTCTTTACTAGTACTATTGATGGCATCAAAGCCATCTTCTACTCCCATTGGTGACAGCTAATTGATCTGAGGGCCTTCTGAATGACACTGTCGGCTTATTGCAGATTGATATGAGGGCAACTTGATTGGTGACTCTATGGGCTCAGGTCATAAACCTGACGTTGGAATGAGAGGAATGCAAGATTCAATTCCCAGAGACTGTTTCGCAATGCAAGGCAAGCATAGGAGAAATGTTAGGACCTAAGGGATGTGATAAGCCAATGGATGTTAGCCCACCCTTTAATCTTTCAGTTAAACAGTTTTAAAATGGCCTGGTCACTCACCTGTCTGATAGAAGAAGAAGGCCAAAAAGATGCCAATATCATGTGTAAAAGAAAAATACATGTCCAGTTAAGCCTTCAACTGTCTAATGGCACAATGGCAATATTTGCACAAGTGGAATTTGCTCTATTTTCAAAACTGTAACTGCTATTCCACCAAAGTCTGAGCACGTGGGAAGGGCTACTCTCTAAAAAATGAAAAGAAATAACAGATCATTGACTATCATAGAAGAGAGAAAAAAAATCCCTGCCTTGTGATCTGTCTTCCAAAATAAATTACCTACATCATTACTTCCACAAATCAATAAACCCAATAAAGCTATAAAACATACCAAAAAGATGCGCTGAAGTTGTGAAGTTGTGCTAGCAAAGTGTACATTATTTTCTCTTGGCTTTGTTCCAGCAACTTTACAATG
>JAANSK020291857.1:0-10436 GCA_011763485.2 Isoetes engelmannii
ATTTGCGACTGCAATAGTCAATTTTGTATTGCCTAAGTCAGCGGTTCATCTCTATTGGTTTTGAAGTTCTTAAACTGTAAGTTGAAAGACATAATCCTTGGTTATATCTGTATTTCTGTGTAGCTGGCTTAGATTATTTTATAGCTCTTGGAGACCTGAAGCCATCATAGTTACGTGCAGTGGTCCTTAGCAAACAAAGAACTTGATGAGAACTTGAAATTTTTTTTATCTTCGGTAATACGAAGTGTAAGTCTCAGACGTTCTTTAAGGACCTGTAAACTGATGAGTAAGCTTTGGAAGGAAACATACATCCTGAAACTTGCTAATGGCTCAAGTGCTGTAGAATGGCAGCAGAGTTTGGGATCCGGAAGCAGCATAGTTTGGGATCTGCAAGCTATGTAATGGCATACAGAAACATCTCAAGATCCACAAACAAGTGAAGTAGTCCACGATGATTTCCTTGGAAGTTTATTGTGAAACCCATTACGAAACATCTAATTGCAGTCTCCTACTTTGGATCTGTTGCCGTTGAATAGATTTTAACAATATGGCATGGATCATTTTTTATCTGCAGCTGAACATCCCAGGTAAGGTCTTATCTGCTTTATCTTCTTGCTATGAAAATTGATTTTTAAGATTCAATACATCCTCTTTTTTTCATGTGCTTATGCAGGTGGGGATTTGAACCGTATTATTCGTGCAATACGAGCTGCTAGATGTTTCCAGGCCAGCTAGATTCTGATCTTAGGGAAGTGGGCATAAAGCTTATTGCATTTTGCAGGCTTCTTTTTTCCAATGTCATGGGTATCTACCTTGCCACCTCCATTCATACTCTTATGGGCCTCCAGAAATTCTTGAAGGATGATAAATTTTTTCTATTTGCAATGCGTATGTCTTTCTTTAGGAGCCTGACCATTTCGACAAGGTGAGAGAAAGGAGTTAGGGTTATCACGTAGAATCAAGTGCTGCTATGGCCAACTTTGTCGGGTATATCTGGTCGCAATACGAATGCTTCTTCTGCTTCTATTCTATTCTATTCTGCCAGTTTATTCTTTGCTTTGTTGCTTCGAATTGATGTTGCTTGCGTGTTGCCTCGAAAAGGTAACATGCGTTGGATGGAAAATGTGAGTAATTCGCTCCTTTTTCTGCAGTGATAGATATTTAAAGCAGAACAAAGCATTATTTTCTACGGATATTACAATAGGCACACATGGCCTGTATATGTTCAAGAAAATACATTAAGCTCATCTTTCATCTTTTGCAATGTTTTATGTTGAATTGGCAAGAGGCATGCCCACATTGTTGATGTCGTGCACAATTAACATCATTCTATTTCACTAAATAACGCAATAAATAGAATACCTTTAAAGAAGTTACATGGTGTTGTTCATAACACATATATATAGCCACAAAACATCCATATTCACATGAAACCAGCAAGACAGAGTGACTATATGAGATGTAGTAAACAACCTCAACAACTCATAGAATGGCCACTTGCATTCTACAAGTTCCTAAAATGATCCAAGGGCCAGAAGTTATTCTACAAGGTCCCCAAATAATCTAAGAGCCCAGAAGTTACTCTCTGCAAATGCACAAGTTCCAACATTTACAGGTCAGCCTTTAGTTAATTAATTAGTTAATTAAAACTTTAATGTTTTTAAGTGGCAAATTAACATAGCTAATTGTCCTTAATGAATAACTAATAGTACCAATGTATTCTTAATTGTTCATTGTGACGTGGCAAATATTCCAAATACTTGAGAATCTCTTAGAAGTGTGCAACATGGGTTGTAGATATAAGAACATAGAAACATTGAAGAAGTCCTAGATGGACTCTCTATCCTCTCACTAAATAGATATTCCAATAGAAAAGAAGCACTAGAAGGGGAAAATTCTAAAATACCCTTATGTTTTGCTAAAAATAAAAATGACCGCGTTTGAATAAAAATAAGCATCTTTTGCAAAAAAAATTTACCCTTTTTTTTCATGAAAGTGGGGTATTTCATGAGCAAAAATAAGTGTATCAATAGATTGCCTTAGCTAACTAAGCATCAAGAGCATTTCTAGATGAAGATAATCTAAGATAATGGTCGATAGTGGAGTAAGACAAGGTACGAAGGTGCTAGATAGTGAGAATCTAGCACCGACATCACTGTCTAGCACCTATATACACATATAAGATTCTACCTATATAGTCTTTACGTGCTAGGGAACCTGCTGGGTGGTGGGGGTTTTCGGGAGGGAATCGACAGGCGATGCCGCCGCGAGCGGCGTTAGCCGCGAGCGGCGCCGCCGCCTGCCGGTTTTTCGTCGGAAAACTTCTCCACCCAGCAGGTTTTCGCACGTAATCCACACATTTGGTGGAAATTCCGGCCTTGTTTTCGGCATTAGTTCTTGCTAGTTGTTTGGCTGATTCTTGAAAGTTTCAGCAGGATATCGGAGTGGAGGATCTGCCCCTGTTTCTTTCTTGTTGCACCCTGCTGCTTGTTGCCGAATGCCCCTGCTTCTTGCTTGTTGCTTCTCGGGCTTCTTAAGACCTGAAGAAAGGACCTCGGGCTTCTTAAGAACAGAACTGAAGAAAAGATCTCGGGCTTCTTGCAAATCTGAAGGAAGAATCAGACCCTGCTCCGTCTCTGTTTCTTGCAGATCTGAAAAACAGGGGGCCCAACGAAATCTTGCTTCCGTCTTGTCCAAGCCGGCCAGCTACTGCAAATGAAGCTGTGTAATACCAGATTCTAAAGATGTTGTTGCCCGCTAATGAAGCTGTCTAATGCCGGATTCAAGCGAGCGGATCTAAAGATTCAAGCTGATTCAAGCTTACTGCAAATGAAACTGTCTAATGCCGAATTCAAGCGAGCGAATCTAAAGATTCAAGCTTACTGCAAAGGAATCGCCCGCTTACTGCAAAGGGTTCAAGGAAGCAAAGGATTCAAGCTTACTACAAGATTCAAAGAAGCAGACTTACTGCAAGGGAATTGCTCGTTTACTGCAAAGGAATCGTCTGCTTACTGCGAAGGAAGCAGACTGCAGGCCGCTGGAAGAAGAAGAGGAAGGAGCTTTAGGCCGGTTGCTGGAAGAAGAAGCATGGGCAGAAACAAACAGGGGAAGCTATGTCACGCGGCGGCACTGCAAGCGGCACCATCAAAATCCATAAACCTAAAAATACCTAAATAAACAAACATTGAAAAAGCGAGGAATTTCCACCCAACGGTGGTTTACAATATAAGAAGAAAAAATCATAATGAGTATAAAAATGTGTGAGACAATAAACTAGAATAGCCCTAAAGAAAATGTAGCAATATAAGAAAAACAAACAAATTATCTTCGGCGTCTGGGAATGGCTACTGTCGTATCAATCTTCTGAAGGTGCTTCAAGCATTTCTGTGCATGTTGTCTGCTTTGGTAACCACCATTTTTGAATGCATCAACAAGTGAAGCATGGAGGTTTGGATGCATTGCTACTTCTGCTGCTGGAATGCCACCACTACGCAAGAATATTTCCAAAGTCCAAGCTGCACGTTCTCTTAGATGTTCAGTTTTGTGTTCCCGAAGAATAGCCACCAAATTTATCGCCACAGCTGCTTCCTGTAAGATCTTCACACCTTTTTCCACATATGGTTCATGAATTAGGGTTAGAAGGGCATCTAATGCAGCCTCCACAGTTTTAATGTTGCTACTTTCTAAACAGGAAACAAGGGGGTCAATGGCATTGGCTTCTATAAGACAGAATGTTTCTTTGGAAGTGCAAACACATGCATGAATAGGACATAGGTCTGGTGCAGGTTTTGACTTAACACAACATGGGCATAAGCATTCAAAGAAAGTGGTAGTCTGGATAGGAGGTTGTATGAGCTCACCAAGAGGCAAGGATTTTAAAGAAAGATTTTGCAGCGCCACCGCTGACCATTCTTGTACCTTGTCTAATGGCAGGGTATTAAGAAATGTTGTGAATTGGGAAGCAAGGTCATATTCCTTGGCTACCTTTAGAATGTCTGGATCATCCAAGTTAAATGTGAACCTTCCTAATATGCCAATAAGTCCTTCCTGAAATGCGGCCACATACTTCTTAGCCCCTCTTCTTGGAGCATTTTGACCAATCCCCTGGAGTTTATTGATGACAATTGGCACAATGCCTGCATCATATAATGCTCTTGTAAGTTGGAAGTCCATAACTGGAAGGTTAGCCAAAAGTCCTGCACTGTCAGCTGCCAATTCCATACTTTCTTCTTTAGAGTTCAGTAACTTGACTAGTTTATCAAGTTGATGGGTAATCCTTAGTCCATCTGCAAGTTGTTGGCCCATATGTGGCGAAAGGCGATTTAACAACCTCACAGAAGACCTTACAATCTCTTTCTGAGAGGCTTCTATGAATTGTATGAGAGAAACAATAGCTCCTGCACTTATAATATTATTTACAAGGTTCACCACCTCAGTAGCTGATGAAGCAAATCCTAATAGCATTTGCAATAGTTTTGCCGCCATAGCAGGGCCTGAGTTGCTGATTAAGTGCAAGAGATTATTCAGAATTGGTACTGATGTGAGTGTATGTCCATTCTCATTGATTTGCACAGATTCCCACTCGCTTCCAAAGCTCACCACATTTGCAACTATAGTTGCTGCAATCTCTTTTTGTTTTGGTGGAGCATGACCAGCCATGAATAGATCATTCATCAATGCTTGTAAAACTCCTGCCTTGACTAACAGCTTTGCATTGCTATCTTGACTAGATAAAACACTTAGAGCTTTAAGAGCAGCTTCTCTTACTATCAATTTCTTGCTGCTCAGCATTTTCACCAAGATATCTGTTCCTTCCTCTGCAAGCATTGTTTTTCCTTCATGGTTGAGGGGAATTTCAGAAATGTGAGTGGCCATCTTTACATGCACTTCTTCGGGACCTGTACATAGAAAGAATTGTTATTACGAGAGAATAAAAGCGAGGCGCACATGCATATAAATATCTGACATATTTAACAATATGGCAAACTATAATATGTCAAATTATGAGAAAAAAGTCTACCCTGACCTTAATCCTAACTCCTAACTAGGCCATCCAATCAAACCAACTCTATGACATTGAAATACTAATTAAACCATGATTAATAAGATCTAGCTCAAGAAAGGGATGACCCTAATCCTAACGCTAAACTATGGCCATGCAATCAGACCAACTCTATCAACTCTATGACACTATAATTATGCATGATCCTCAAACACGTGATTAATAAGATTTTAGCTCAAGACAAGGATGTCCAGTGATAAAGGATTGGTTGATCAATTCATATGATTGAGTTCCATTTTGACACGACTTGCACTCCTCATAGTGGCGAATCCTGATAGAACTACAGAGTGGAGCGTGTTTTGTTCATAAACCAGTTGGTTAATGAACATTAGAAATACTTTATTTGTTTTTTTATGTAAATCATACTCTTCTCTCCCTTCACCACTTATGCATTTATTGCATTTAGTCATCAAACTCCGCCTAATCCAAACTCCAATATTAAAGTGCACTAACACTTAATTTGCATGATTTTGAAATGAAATGTGGGTTTGTTATGAATTAAGATTTTAGGGATTTTTTATAAGATGCAAATAGTGAGCACTAGATTTATACACGTAGTACCTGAATCCTAATTGGAACTAGTAACTTAAAGTAAGTCCTTGTTAAACCTAGAGGTCGTATAGGCCTGGTCATTAGGAGGAGGAATCTTAATTTCCATTAGAGACCAATTAATTTTGGGATGCACACGTAATACTATGGATCTTAACCTATATTCTCACCATATTGAAGGACACAGTCAGTTCGAGCATTTGGGTAATACAAATACCCTACTTGAATTGATCTAGTTGGTTTGATAGCGATCCCTCCATTGACCTCAACCTTGAATCCTCTAACATTGGCCTTACGTATATTGCACCCCATCAACCCTATCACCCTAACTGATGGAACAATGTTATCTTCAATGCTACCATCACAACCATGGCAACTTGTCAGTACCTTCATCAAACCTATCAAAATCCAAATGCCTTTGTCTCTTCTCGAATCCTTGCACCTAAAAGTGAGTCCATACTATTGTGTTTTTAGAGTAAATGAATGTTGATTATTATTTATTTAAATGCAGATCCAGATGTCTACATCCAAATGCATGAATGGATCATGCATGTTGTCTAGTTGGTTTGTTATCTAGGTCAGAGAGAGGAAGCCAGTATCTACATAGTCTCTTACAAGAAATTTATTTGCTCATGGGCCTCTAATTTGGACATTCAAGCATGATTGGTGTGTTTGTGGCAAATGTTACATGAGATATATTGTAGATTGGTGTGACTCACTACTCTGTCTCCAAAGCAAGCCTCGTAGCCATCTGTGGTACGTGACTTGGCCAATAGGTTTAAGTTGGAACTAATCAATGTTGAGTAACACATTGGATGGATGGATGGTTTAGTTAAATCGCATATAAAGTAACGACACTCTTGATCTTAAGCCTAACTAACAAAAACCCATAAATGGGGGACGAATTGTAGTAATGTAAATTTATTTATGCAGAGAAATCGTGTACTCCCTTAGCTAGGAATTGCTTCTCTTGCCATCCCCCCATTGCGCCCCTAAGCAGCATTTCCTATACAACCTTAAACTAAACCTTACCCATACTAAGGATGACTAGATAACCCTCAACTTTCTCCCCACCTTTAAAGATCATAGGTTGAAATGCTAATGTTATCTTGGGACACTAAACTAATTTGTAAAAGAGGGTTAGGGCATAGATGCACGATGGACTAAGGGGAGATAATGTGTGGCTGGAAAAATAGTTGCATTAAAAGGCCTTCGAATTTCAGTAGTCGGAAGCTCTAATTTCTGGTTATCATTAGTTGAAGGATTCGTCGCAAATGTGGAGATCAAGAGGGAACAAATGTTTACAGTAAGAGGGTAAAAAATGTTTAAGTCTTAGATAGGAATTTCTTAGAAAAGAATAACCTGATAATCAGCGATTCTGTGGTTGATGATCCAAATGAAGAGGGTATATCCATGTCCTCATATGCATTTGGCCTCGGGGAGATCTAAGATAAAAGTAGAACCCTCGTGCCATGATTAGACTATATCCTAGAAAGATATAAAAGTATAACCCTCGTGCCATAGGCTAAAAGTAGAACCCTCGTGCCATGATTAGGCTATATTCTAGAAAGGTATAAAAGTAGAACCCTCATGCCATGATTTGTTACGCCTGCTTGTTAAAATTGCCAGAACTCAGCTTGATTAAACCATGTGGACATATTCACAGGTATGGTCTCAAATGGATAGGTTGGATGAACGCCTTTTAACTTGATGAACATCTCTGTTTAGATCTAGGCCTACATTCTCAATTTTGTGTGTGCTCTTCAAGCATTTTGATTGCATAAAAGTATGATTCTACCCTTGCTTGACATGTTCTTAGGTGAGAATGTATGTCATTCAGCTGAATGTAAACCACCAAGTATTTGGTTAATGCCAAGCAGCTTACCAGGAAAGCCTTTAAGTGAAGTTCTTATTATGTAAATCAGCTTTTTAGGTGTATGTAAAAAGTGTTACCTTCATGGAGCCTTCTTATAAGTGGGTTGAGCCTGCCATTTTCTGCCATTTCCTTGATATTCTGATCGTGTCTTTCGAGATTTTGAAGTGTTTGTTCTGCTTTATGTGCCAGGCTCTCTAAGTTGTTTCCTGATAAACCAATGAGGATAAGAATTGCACCATTAGTTGATCCTATCTTTTCACACAAAGAAAAGGATGTTGATAACTCTTGCAAAAATGAAAGTGCCGCCATAGTTTCCTGAGACTGATCTCTTGACAAGCTTTTTACTGCAGTATAAATGGCAGTTGTCTTTCCCATCAGTTCCTGTGAATGAAGATGATAATAATTATTAGAATGAGATGACATTCCTCCAAACATCCTATTCTTAAGTGAAATGCAGATGATCCAAAAATTTGCACTGGTACCTTCATCTCATCATCATCTTCTGCCAATGTCTGTAGGGTCTCATAAGCTATGCACCTCCCTTTCTCACTATGAATCTTGTTCTCCAAAAGTTTTGCAATGGAAGGAACCTCCCTTCTGATCTCAGATTTGTTGAATGCATTTTGATAGCAAAGTGCTTGTATATCCTGTAAGCCTATCAATATATCTGCTTCTGGGCTACCATGTCGTAGCAATGAAACCGCATGTTTGAGGCGCAAAACTTCATTTCTTGCAGTCCACTGCTCAATTGTATGTCGCAATGCAATATTAGGTGTCAGTTTAGTAGATTCAAGTTCCATATGAGTTGCAGGGCAGGTCACTGGCCTACCATCAGCTAAGCATTCTCTAAACCACTGGTCAATGGCATTGCGCTCATATGTTCGTCCAGTCTCAATGTTGACTGGGTCAGTCATGACTGACTTTAACAGGGGACAAAGGAAAGAATCAAATGGTTCTTCTAAATGGATCGGACCACGCAGAGATGCTTCCCTTGGAGGACTCAGTTGTGCTTGTCTCTCAATCCAGCTATCAAAGATACTCTCAATCAAGTTAACCTTTCTAAAATCCTCAGACCCTTCTATGTCACTTTTTGCAAGTTCTATTTGATTTTTAAGAGCACTTGGATCGCGGTTTAAATCCTTCACCCCTACAGTCGTGGCTATGTCTTTCAAAATGCTTGTCTGTGCTGCTAAATCACTCCTTATATTGCTGCTTTCCCTTTCTAGTACACTACATATATGATCCTCACAATCTGTTACTTGAAACTGAACAGTCTGCATTTCTCGAGAAAGCCAATCCATGGCAACCTTCATTTCCTGATGGTCTGCTATATTGCTTACAGAAATGAAACCCAGGTTACGCCCTAATTCGCGGCAAACACTTTCTAACTTGTCAACCACCGATCTAGATTGGGTTAACAAATACATCCTGCTTTTGTTATTGCATAAAGTAATAAGCTGATGTGCACTATCAACATTTTTGCAGCAAGTTTGTAGAATAGGAACAACTTCGTTACCACTTACACAATGTTGGAGCTCATTAATGATGGGGATCATCTTCTTTAAATAAGCTGCGAGGTGCTCAAGGTTCTCATTTTCTGCTATGCTTTGCTGTGCAGCGTTAGCGGCTGCTGTAAGCTTAGCAGCCAGCTGATCAAACACAATACCTAACTTTTCGTTATCTGCCATATATAACTTACTACGAAAACTCCAAAGAAATTTTCTGACTTACAACCCTCCAGTACTGTGAAGCCTTGATATGCACAAAAGCGAATAAGAGACTACTTCGTACCTTGAAAATTTTGATAAATTTGTGTAGAGATCTAAACGGGACGCAGCGGAGATCTTCGGTGAAGGCAATCCGGCAAGATACAAATAGATGGAAAGGACAGAACAGGGGTGGGCAAGATACAGATAGATGGAAAGGAAATTGGTGAGTGGGCACGTCGGACTCCATAGCTAAGGACGTGCAAGAGAATAAAAAAGAACTTCCATATGTGCGCAGTAATTCAGTAAAACTGCACCATGTACATGCTGCACGGTGCCCACCGTTGCTGGGCATAAGTTGGGAGCCTGTAAAAAGTTTTGGTCGCAATAAAAAAAACGTGCAATAACGATGGTGGCCAGCATTGTTGGAAACCTATAGATGATACACACCAGCCTTAAATTTGAAGCCTTCAACGCCCTTCAAGGGGCCTCTAGCCCTTCAAAGAATGGTGGTCTCGTTTCTAGACATTCAAATGAACGGCAAGGTTAAAAAAATGCCATTCAACGCGAACGGCGATAAAAAATGTTGCCCTTCAATTGAACGGCAATCTTAAAAAAAAAAAAAAGTTTTTCTAGTGTATATTTATTATCAATTTTATAATATTTCTTTATTATATCCATAATCCATGTACACAATGGACAAAACAATAGTTCAAAGTTAAAGGCCTGAGTACGATACCTAGCCTATAATATACCACCACCACCAACTAACCATTTCAAGTAATAATTACTCTAACCAAAACCACCAGCATTAATTAAACATTTAACAAAAAAAATGTCATCTCACGTATTGTGAAGTTGATATCGGCTCTTATGCGCTTATGGGAAACAAATGAAGAACATGAACTACTAAGTTCTTTAAAAAAGACAAGTGTGCAATTCTATTTCCATTTCCTCGTTGATGTTCTATTGGAGCTTAGCTTAATGTCTTGAATAAGCTTTTCCAAGAAGGCATGGTTCAGATTTCAAGCATATCATCTACGATTTCTTCTACTATTGCTATTTTAGAAGCAAGGTATCTTGGGAGTTCTTTTGGAAGACGCGCCAAGTATACTACAGAATTCTTACCAATAGTTCAAGAGCATGAAGGCCATCTGCTATATAAAGATGATGGAGGTTTTCGTCATAGGTATATATAAATCTTTTCATAATAAATGTTCATTTTGTGTTTTCACTTCATAAT
>JAANSK020291868.1:0-10436 GCA_011763485.2 Isoetes engelmannii
AACAAAATACTATAAGGTTTGAGGTATTGTACTCAATGGTGTTGATTTCATACAGGTGTTATACTGTTTTAGGCGGTCTTGCAGGATCATGGAAGCTGAACTTGCAACGTTGCAGGATCATGGGTTGAAGCTGTTTGAACGAGCTATTGGAGCTTCGATTGAAGAAACGGGAAGCAAGGGATGAAACTATTTTCTCTCTATCTTCATTTGTGCCCTAAAAACTGGGGCTCCATGTTTGCATGCACACATCACCAAACCATTAAAACACACTAAAAATTAAAGATGCCATGCTACATAAAAATATAGTGCGCACTTGAGATGTACTGATTAGAAGACCTCGTGCAATATGACGATTAAATCATATAAAAATCATTGAAAAAATGTTAAAAATACAAAAGAAATCCAATAAGATGATGTATTTGTATCATTTCAGTTGAGGCACATGGAATTCACCTACTCTCAGATGATTCAATGTTCAAATATACCTTTCTCTTTAATTTCCTTTCAACTTTCTTCACATTAGTTGGGATATTCTTAGATAGATGATGATAATTATAAACTGTAAGCATGCATAAAGCACAAACGTTTGGTGTGCACGGACTTCGGTCCCTCTCGTGTTGCTCCAGGACTTCGGTCCCTACGTATTGTTCCAGAACTTCGGTCCCTCTTATACTGTCGTCACATGTCCGATTGGACGATGCCCCGTGGCGTGACGTTAAAATGTTTATCTTATCTTATCTTATCTTATCTTATCTTATCTTATCTTATCTTATCTTATCTTATCTTATCTTATCTTATCTTTCAATTGTGCCTTAGAGAATTCCACAAGTTTGGAAGACCTACATGACATGAAGTGCAAATTCAACACAACTTAAGAAAACGATTTGGAAGATAATGATACAATTTCAACGGCTAAAACATTAACCTCCTAATAACATTGCTCACAAATCATTGTTGTTTTTTGTTGTTGTTGAAGGACGTCAGACTTTATTGAATCAAAGAATCCAGTACAAGTATAAATGCAAAGACAGAAATAAAATCTCATGAGTGAAACAACCTGCCTAAGCATGAGAGTGCACATCCAAATACTCCTCAAATATCAAGCGCCTCTTACGAGGGGCAAGTGAAGAACAACGGTATGACTTAGCAATGTGACCTTGAGCTTCTTGGAGAACATGATCATCTGCCACATCCAAACCTTTGAGGATTACCAGTCTGCGTCTTTTCCGGATAGTCCAAAGCAACCATCCTGCAGCGAGATGAAAAGCGTGGCTTTGTAACTCCGTCCAGGTACTTGGGTAAAGTGCCAGAAGCACTTGTTGACTTGTGAGTGACACCTGACAAATTATTGTTGTTTTCAATACGTCAGTTTCTCATCCACAATTATGGGATCTTAAGTAATATGCAAAATAGAGCGGATTGACATTACGTGCTTAACTTTTAAAGTATCAAGTAGAGGCAATAGGTGTTGCAAGTGCTCCTTTTATTGCTACACTCTCTCTATCCCAGTATCTACAGTAATGGTTTGTTTTGTCAATGCATTTAACTTCAAGGTTTCTTCTCCTCATCCTTCAACTTCTATGCTCTTTCGCTTTTGTTTACCCTTTTGTTTCTTTTAATGTACTCTTCGATGACAAAAAACGTTCAATTCAATTCAATTCAATTCGATTTTCCTATATTTGCTCCAATAACATCTTGACATTCTCTCTTGCTATAGTCTTATGTTTTCTCTTTGACTCTCAAAGCCTACATCAACATCTGCATAGCCATTCACTAACTCTTTTTCCTTTATTGAGTTTGTGACATCATCTTTCTCATCATCTGTAAGGATCTAATATACAAATACTAAAAAGAGGTTTTTAACCCAGGAGATTCACTATATGCTGTGTTCCTTGGGTCAAGCAAAAATCCTTTATTTACTATGGTTTATAACATAAAATACTTTTTCATACGTTTCATACATTGCCTCTATATATATACCCCCTAAGTTAAAAGCACATGATGAGTTCTCCCAAAAGAATAGTTTACTAAAAAAACAAATATGTCAAATTAACCTTTTCTTTGAGAGTTTACGAATATTCTACTCTACTTATCTTTTGGACATTTGAACATTAAAAGTGCAATTATATGGGATAACACAATCATATATGATAAAGTAAGGCCTTTGGCTATGATGCAAACACCCCTAATGTATCTGTTAGGCAATCACAATAGTTGTTTTACATCCCCTTCAAGTGTCCAAGACATGGGAAGGTCTATTGTAGGATCTGTTACAAAGGAGGATGTTTACTTTCCTCAGCTTTTGCCTGCTTTAGTTGAAAAATCAAAGGGGATGCACCTATATTAAGCGTACAAATCATTCTAGTACATGCAAAGGGCTTTTTCTTATGGTTTATGCGTATGTACATGTATTAAAAACACAGAAAACTCTAATGAAGTTCATGTAAAAAAAGATTTCAAACTGTAGACTACACTTACTGCTTCTACATAGAAGCGCCTATTAGAGCTTTGTATCTTTATTTATAATAAATAGTGGAGATAAGAATAGAATAGAATAGAATTTTAACGTCCACGAAAACCAACCGGGTTATGGGACCCAATACAAAAAGGGGCGTAGTCCCATCACAAGTAACTGGAAGTGGGGGAAAAACCCCCATCACTAATACAGAAAGAATTAGCCATACCCAAGAAGGGTTGAATTATATAACTAACGAACTAGGGGCTTCTTTAATCTCGAGCTAGGATCTCCAACAATGTAGCATTTTCCACTTTGGATCAAGAAGACGCTTGCTCATCATATAACAAGAAGATGGTTCTATTAGTTGTCCTCGTATAGCTTAACATAACGGGGCTAACTATCTTCTGCTCATGTCGAGCTAGGGCATCCAACAATGCAAGATAAATATGAGTTACAGACCTAACAATGCGCTTTACACTTCTCATGCTCGCACGAGGCCCACACTACCTGCGCACCCATTTGCCCATGAAGAAGGGCAGACTGATAGCTTCTATCCGCACGGGTGCGCATCGTCTCCGCATTGAGACATGCTGATGAACTCGGGAAGCACGTAAGGACAACATCTGCCAGTGTTGCTAGCATGGCGCCATTGAGGATGAATGCCATGTTCTTCAAACCTGCCCGGCGTACAGTCATATCCGGGCACAATATGTTCAGTTGGTTATGTTCAGTTGGTTTTGTCTGGCCAACCGCTGCATGTGCTATTGGACACAACCTCTGTTTTGCTGGGATCGTATCTTCAAGAGGTCATGGATGTACGAACTCAGTTGTGCCCTTCGGCGCGGTATTAAATTGTGTTACACAATCGTACAGTCTACCAGCATTCTTATTACTGCTAAAGTTTTTTCCTCAAAAACCTTTCGGGCGGGGGTTTTTTAATCTTGACAGTAATATGTTTGCTACTCTCTTTTTGTTTGGGTCCCATAGGCTAATTGGTCTCCGTAAACGATAAAAATATATTCTATTCTATTCTCATCTTGTAAGACTATGACAACCGATATAAGCCTTCCATTGTGATGGGGCCCATTTATACCATTGGATAGGATCTTAAGGCGAGGCATAATAGGGTTGTGTAAATTTCCTAACATTTCCTAACAAGTTGCATGACCTACCGCCATATTTCCAAATGGTTTATGTGTATATATTTTAGGATACATTTACCGCCATATATTGACTTGACTACAACCTTTGATATTGAGTTTTACTGGAATGAATTCCCAAAGGTTTGAAAAGGTTCCATAGATACACCATTTCAAGTGAATTTTAAACATATAAGTACTTGGAAAGAAACAAAAACTTCCAGAAATTTTGGATTTGAAACTATAAAGACCAAGATTTAGAGCCAAATATTAAGTATAATCAAAGAATCTATTATATTCTATTTGATATAGATAAATTATACTACTTAGGAATTTGAATCTGTTGATGGTGTCCAGAAATAAAATAAGGTTCCAACATGCATTATGCAGCTTTCAGAGTCAAATCTTTTTCTACTCGGATCCAAAAAAATTATACAAGCAGCTTCTGCTTAGGATAACAACCATAATAACTGCATTGCTATATAAGCAGACGTTATGAGATAGGGAAATTTTCACTGCTGTTAAACGGACATCCCTCACTGCCCTCTGAGTTCCATCCAACAGATGCATGCAATAGACTGTCACTTCAGAAAAAGCATATTGCTTATATTTTTCACAAAACTCTTGTGGACAGAATAATTACAAAGTAATGTGCATTCCCTTTCTGAGATCCTACATTCACATGATAGCAAACTTTTTATTAAGATTACATTGTCCTATCAGGGAAGCAGTGAGCGCTTGATTCTTGAAGCTCAGATGTTGCATGATTTGGTATTAACAAAAGAATCTGCAACTTGATAAATCTGTGTCATACCTGATATAGTAAGTCTAAGTAGATACAATTTGAACTTTGCTGCAGTCTAAGTAGATGCAATTTGAGCTTTGCTGCTTCTAAATACAACTGACAGTCTTATTGTGTTTTTTCTTCAGCCTTGACTGGAGGATTATCAGCACGGCTGGCCCAAGTTCGCCATAGATATTTCCCACTTGCCATATCAAAGAGCGCCCAACACATGGTTTTAGTGTTCAAGGTCGCCTGAGTGTGCATTAAAACATTCGACACACAAGGATAATTAGGTCTAAATTTTATTGTCAAAATACAAAGAGCAAATAAACTGGATAAACAGCAAAGCAAAACTGGCAAAGAAAAAGAAAATCAAGGATCAAGAAATGGAGGAAGCGTTTTTAACCTAGCATTAACTTTCGAGACCCAAATATGCCGAAAGGATAATTCCTGTACCTTTTGCAGGAAACCCTTGTGTTCAGAAGCATCATCTGGCTGTGTATTCTCGTCTTTGCCATCAGAAATAAGCTCCCCATCAGTGCGTAAGTTCTTCCAAGCAAAATAACCCGCCAAGGCAGCCGAAATGAAAACCAAGATAAACCGCAGGGGACACATTTTCGATCAAACTGGCTCAGGAGTTTGAGCGCACCGAAACTCCTCGGAATTTTATAACCTATGGATCAAATTTGAGCTTTCAGCTAAAAAATAATAGATCTTTTTTGAGTATCGTAAAATCCTGCTAAAAAATTGGGTGGGAATCCGACCTAACCGGAGCGACTCACCCAGGCAGGAAGAAGATGAGGCAGAGATGACAATTCTAGCTGAGTATGCAATAAAGACGAATTCCTAAAAGCCGGCTTTACCAGACCTTGAAGTTCTGGCTATGGCGCCTCCAGTGTGGACTCTATCAACGGCGGAGATCCGCGGCGCGGCAAACAAACTCATCAAGGCCGTCCAGAAAGCGTGGGGGGATTCGTGGGATGTACGATCAAGATATGGAAGAAAAAGTGGAGCCGTGGATGGACGGAGAAATAAGGCGTGGGAGGACGGGCCCAGATGAGATGGCTATTAATCCGAACCGTTTGTGGCACGTGATGTTTGACAAAGCAAGCGACCGGCTGGCTAACTATTTGTTGCCTTTGTCAAAGCCTAGTTGGGATGGTGGATATCGGGACCACTTATGTACCATGCACTATCCACTTAGTGCTTTAGTGGATGCATCACTACAATATATTTTTAATGTCCATTGACCCTTTCATTGGTGAAGTCACCTAATTGCTAGGCCACTACAAAATAAAAATGCTCTTTCTTTAATCCAGAACTGCGTCTTCTTTGATCCAAAATTGCAGTGTCATTTCCAGCTTCAGCTAGTTCACCGTCAGCATATATGATGTTGATTGGTTTACAAAGGTAATTTATATTATGTTTCCAAATCTCACAATTAAGAAAAATAAGACACACCATCTTATCAAGATCTAAGTAAATAAGATATGTCCCTTATCCAAGATAGGTAAGTCACAAGCCTTACCCTTTTTTTTTTGTTAAGAACTAAATTGCAATAAATTAAAAGAATGGCAATGGTACAAAGTAAGTGAAGAGGAAAGCGAACTGCCCCAAAGGGACAGCAATACCCCACCACTCCATCATCTCATCAACTACTGTGGAACAAAGTATCCATCATCATCCACAACACCCTGGAAGTCCCACCAAATGGCGAACTTCCGCTCCGCCAGTCCCAGAAAAACCAAGAAACTCTGGAATAATTTATACCTAAGACGGAGGACCAGGGAGGCTGAAGGCTGCTGGATCCCCTGAAAAATCCACAGCCGCCGTCGTTTCCAGATCAGCCATACCAGCCAAGCCACACATAAATGCAAGGCCTGCTTCCTCAAACGGGGCCAAGCATCTGGATACAAATGTAGCAGCAACTGCTGGCTAGTCAGCCGCACTGGGAACCGAGCCCGAATCCAGTCCCAGGCCGTCTGCAAGTGGGGGCAGAGGACTAGACAATGCTCCACCGTCTCAGGATGAAGACCACAACAAGGGCACAGAGGACTCACCCCTGGCCTAAACCTACTCACCAGGGCGTTCACCCTGATACAACGGTGCACCACCTGCCACAGAAGCACCCTGACCTTCGGAGGGGGAAGAGGACTCCAAGTCCGAAAGCGAGCGCCAGCTGGAGCCCGAAAGCTGCAGAGACCACTTTCCAGAAGGAGGCAAAGTGTCATGAATAACTTGCGTACGGTAGGAAGATCGCTCAAAGCAAGAAGCGTCAACGTCAGGATGGACCTTCCAAACATGCACCACCACACCATCCTGAAGCAGTAAAGGTATGTGCAGTGGAATGCTGCCGGCCACCTGCTCCCAAATGGCCCGATCACTGGCTTTCAGGCGAAAGCGGGCTCGAAAGAACTCCCATGACACTACATGGCCATCCCAATACCAGTCTTCCAGGGTGTGCACACCTGCCCGCCTCCAACGGGCCTGCGTCCGGGCGTGCACAGTGGCAGCCAGAGGCAAGTGCGTCGGAGGCAAAGGGACCCACAAGAAAGGCGAGGAGTAATGATACACTGAGGCGTAATCCAGCTGGAACAGCACGCGCACATGATCCCAAGCCTGCAACACCCCAGTGAGAAAAGGGGATGCATGCGGGAAAGGCCTAAGCTCATATATCAATGCCCATGGCAACTCCACATGAACAAAAGGCTTCCCAAACGCCACACAGTGATGAAGGGACTGCAACAACAGCGCCGCACCAGGAGAAGATGCTCCATCCTGCAGAATACTCCTCACAAACTTGGAGACCAACACCTTGCTATGTAATGCCAAATCCAAGATAACCCCCGTCCTCCCGGGGGCAGAGACGCTTCCACCACGCCACCTTAACCACTGCCCCCTCATCATCCCCGCCCCACACAAAATTTCGGACCATCCTATCCAACGCCTGCATCTTCCCCTCAAGAGCTAGCATTGCGGATGTCATGTACACATGCATGCTAAAAAGCACTGACTTAGCCACAGTGATCCTCCCTGCCATAGACAACTTACTGCCCTTCCACCAATTAAGATGCTTCCATACCCCCTGCAAGATCTCATCCCACACCCGCCCTATGGAGATATCCCCTCCGAAGGGAATATCCAGCATCCTCGTACATGCATTGCCTGGGAGCACCTTCCACGAGAAAAGAGTCAGACAAGGAGGAGGCGGAGTCAACAAGGCCCATAATGCATAGCTCTTCCCCCAATTCAAGAGAATACCCGAGGCCAAAGAGAAGGTGTCAAGCAGACCCTTCACATTCCGAAAATTCTTCCCCCAATTCAAGAGAATACCCGAGGCCAAAGAGAAGGTGTCAAGCAGACCCTTCACATTCCGAAAATTCCTTTCCTCTGCCACCAAAAAGAGGAAGGTATCGTCAGCAAACTGGTTGATGATCTGTTGGCTACCATCCTGCATCTGGAGCCCGTCCACCACACCCTCCTCCACACCAGCCAAAAGCAACTGGGATAAGGCCTCTGCTACAATCGTGAACAAGAACAGTGCGAGAGGGCACCCCTGACGCACCCCTCTGCCCAATGAGAAGAAGGCCGAGGGCTCACCTTGGTACACCACTGTAGCTCGAATCGACCTATGCAGCTTCATAACGGTCTCTGTGAACCGTGGGCCATAGCCCAATACCAACATCATGGCAGACAAGAACTCCCAGCGAACACTGTCATAAGCTTTGGTGAAATCTAGCTTCAGGTATGCAATGCCTTGACGTGTTCTCCTGGCCCAATACAGGCCCTCATAAGCCACCGCCACATTCGTCAAAATGTTCCTTCCAGGAACAAACCCAGACTGAACCCTGCTAATGGCGGAGGACAATACCGGCTTCAGCTTCTCTGCCAAGGCTTTTGCAATGATCTTATACACAGAGGACAGCAAGGAAATCGACATCTAATCACTAATGGTGGAAGGCTGCTTCACCTTAGGAATGAGGAAAATGCATGCGGTGTTCAAGATCCGATCAAGCTGTGAGGACTGTAGCAACTCAAGAAGAATACAGATGAACTCGTATCCCCCTCCTTCAACCAAGTAAGACCGGCTTGACACGCGCCTCCCGAACCTTAACCTGCTCCAGGGCACTAATGCGTTGCAGCAGAGCATTCTCCCTAACCCCATCAGAAGGGTGCACCCGAATCCTCTCCAACTCCTGGTAGAGAGCATGCAACTCCTGTCGCTCCTGCTGCACACATTGCCTTCCAAACTCCTTAGCAAAGTGCTTCACCCTTGCAAGAGCTGCCACCATGCCCACCATACCACCCCTAGAGGACAAAGTGTCCAGTCACACCTCCTGGCACTGCGCCCAAAATTCCTCATCCTTCAGTAGCTGGGTGTTCAAACGAAACACCGTCCTAGAGGGCCGAGGAATAACACCACCTCGCCCAGACACCAACTGAGGGTACTGGTCAGAAACCGAGGAGGCCAAAATATTCTGCCTGCGCAAGGATGGCGCACCATCCAGAGCGAGAGGAGAACCATAACACTGATCATGCCTAGTATATGCACAACCTGCCCCAATCTGCCGGTTACAGTAAGTGAAAGACAAATCACCGGGAACCTCCACCATCGCCACATCCTGCAACAGACGTGGCCAATGATCCTTCTCAAAGCCCTGCACCACCTGCGTGCCAGGGCCAGTGCAATCTGCTACTCTCTCCACCATATTAAAATCCCCTAATAGCAACCACGCAACCTGCAAGCCTCCTCGGCTTCGCAGCTTGTGCTTGATAGCGACCCACAATGCACCCCGTCGAGACGGCTGATTCAGAACATATACATTGACAATCCCCCACTCCTGACCACCCTCTAACCATTTAATGATCGTCCAGCGACCAAACTTATCGGCTGCAGAATATGTGACCTGCACATCCATCCTCCACGCAATCAAGGTGCCTCCACTAGTCCGCCCTGAAGAAGAAGCAACAGCTGCAAACTGGCGGCCCACCATATCCAGCAGACGAGACATATCCCCCCTGTGACACTTGTGCTCCTGTAGACAAACTATATCAGGGCACATCTGTCGCAGTGCCAAAGAGATACGGGCCCTCTTGCCACTAGAGGACCGCACCCCCCACACATTCCAACTCAGAATCGACCTATTCATCCCGGAGAAGGATGAACACCCCGTATGCATGCCCGCTTTTGAATGCAAGAACTCTAAATGCAGGTGGAAATGAGTCCAACTCTGATGAAAAAAGCTCAGTAGGTGGAGGGGGAGTTCAAGTTGAGAGAGATACTCTAGGACCTAGCACTAGAGCAGATGAAGGATTGAAGATAATGGAAGCACAAGCCATTATTTGCTGCAAAGTAGGAGCAACAATCAAACTCAAACTCAAAGGTATGACCCCTAAACAAATGTGGATGTATATGGTGAATAATTATGAGGCTAAAACATCCTCTCAGATTGATGTTCTTAAGAAGCATCTGAGGAAGTTAAAATTGCATGATAGTGACAATACAACACTTTTGCAAAAATAAAGGCATCAAGAGGCAACTCACTTGCAGGTTTTCCCCACAATATAATGGAGTTGCTGAACGAAAAAACAAGACCATATTGAATGCAGTTAGAAGTACGTTAAAATACTCAAGCTTACCAAACTTCCTTTGGGAAGAAGCAGTTAAAACAACAGTTAGTATACAAAATATATTGCCTTCATTAAGCACTAAAGGTTCATTACCTGAAATATTGTGGTCAGTTAAAACTCCCACATATGATAAGCTGAAAGCATTTGACAGCTTAACATTTGCACATATTCCTGATGAGCTTACAAAAATATTGGACGATAGAGCTCTAATAACTTACATGGTAGGTTATGATGAAGAATCAAAGGCATACAGATTGTATGAACCATTGTCCAGGCTAATTCATTCTTGAAGTCTGTATCTAGGCGGATAGTTGGAGAAAATTTCCATTAGGATTCTTCAAAATAATGGGTTCAGATGGATGGCCTTGCTTCTGCAGTATAAGCTAAACTGGCATGGTCTATAAGGCCTGGAAGCGTAGAAATC
>JAANSK020291879.1:0-10435 GCA_011763485.2 Isoetes engelmannii
ATCGGGACTAGAGGGCCCTCCATCGATTGGTTTGTCCTTTCTGGTTTGTCTTTTGGTGGTGGCCATATCTCAGAGGTAACAGTCCCGGAAAATGCCAATTACAGACTATGAAACTGATCCAAAAGTATTGATGTTATATACCTTTGGAAAGAGCTCGGGATAAGCTTTCCAACGAGCCCAGACACACTCCAATCCGACACCGTATATGGGAGTTATGGCTTACAAAAGCTCCACAGCATAAACCCTAGCGTCCAGCGACCTCACTCCCACCAGAGAGAGAGAGAGAGAGAAACTAAAGAGAGAATAGAGAGAGAGAGAGGTTAGAGAGAGAGAGAGAGAGAGGCAATGGTCTTCTAGGGGCAAGTGAGAGAGGGAGGGAGGAAGGGAGGGAAACTAGAGAGAGAATATAGAGAAACTAAAGAGAGGAACTAGAGAGAGAATAAAGAGAGAGAATTTAAAGATAGAATAGAGAGCGAGAAACTAGAGAGAGAATACATATAGAAAGAATAGAGAGAGGGAAACTAGAGATAGAAATTAGAGAGAGAATTGAGAGAGAGAAACTAGAGAAAAAGAGATTAGAGAGAGAAAAACAAGCTTAGTTTTGCTTAGCTTTAATTTTTTTTTTACATAAAATTGTATATGTATGTTGTTCATTTTACACATGGATTTTGGGGGCAATCCGTAATGAGTTGCACCTTGTTTTTTTAATATTTCAGGTGGAATCACCTCCTAAAAATCATAAATTTTAGGAAAAGTTAATGAAATACCCTTTTTTTTTACTAAAATTACCACAATGCCCGTCAACCAGCTAATGCCACGTCCTCAAAAACGTCCACCTTAGTCGAATCTCATCCCTAGTTCCTATTTCTTTTTCTTTTCGCACAACAGCCGGATGGATGGGCGTTCTGGACCGTCGCCTAGGTTAGAGCAGAAAATGCTCCACAAAGGTATCGATCGTCGCCGTATGATGCTCCACCCAAGGTAATTCGGGTTTTTCTTAGCTCCTATCCATCATAGCTCTATTTCAGCCTTAATTAAGATCATATTCAAGATCATAGTTCCCGACATCACAGGATTATTTGAATTGGATGTGGCTTAAGTCATTCGATCATGATCTACAAGAAGAGACGGTTTTTAAAATTCGATGGCCATTCGAACCGTCTGCCTAGGTTAGATCAGAAGATGCTCCACAAAGGTATGGATTGGCGCCTATGGTTAGATCAGAAGATGCTCCACAAAGTAAATCGGGGTTTTCTTAGCTCCTATTTATCGTAGCTCTATTTCAGCCTTAATTAAGATCATATTTCAAGATCATAGTTCCCAGCATCACAGGGGCATTTGAGAGGTGATTTACCTTGCCATGCCATTTGCATTTCAGATTCTCACTTTAGTATGGATCAACATGTCTATTTGCCAGTGTTTGCTCTGTAATCTGTGCAAATTGATGTTTAGATGTGGTGTCGTCAGTTTTAGCTGCAAAGGCATGTGCAATGCATTCTTTAGTAAAAACCTCTGCATGACATGATCAAAAGTTTTATCTGATGAACAGGGCCTGAGTGATAATTTCTTTGGTGCTAGCCTTTATATGGCAATGATACAGTCTATGGCTTTTAATTCGTCAACACAATCAAGGGTCCAGAGGGGCCTTACATCCTATGCTTGGAGTATGAACCTGTCAAGCAGAAGCTACATAAAATATTTCCAGGGAATTTTAGTTCATTTGCTGGTTCGCCCCTGCAACCTCTTGTCCTGTCATGACATAGTTTAGCACATTGGTTGTTCTTACTTGGTAAAACTGGCCATTGAAACCAATACATGATTTAAAATTATATTCTAGTAAGAAATACAACCACATTTATTACCAGCTTCTACAAATTCCTGCTTTTAAATAACCACGATATATTATGAAAACAACAAAAAATGAGGACCCAATACAGCTGCATACAGCACCAGATATGGTGAAATGCTTGCACACACTGTTTACTACGATCAATGGTACAGATTTATGTAGATCAGATTGAGATGCTGGTTTCTAGTGGGCAGAGAGGATAAGCTGCCACTCAATAGTACAGAAATGGTCGAGAGAAAGGGCCTCTTGGCCATACAGTTTAACAATACATGAGGACACCAGTGCTTTGTGAGGGAGATGTCTAAAGATTATTTACATTCAACTTTTAGCTTTTCTCATTTGGGGTTATGACGGTGCATATTGCTTTTTTGCAGATCTTGAGCATGCAGTGACCTGCTATTGCTGAAAGCTTACCAAAACTTAAGACTAAGAGGTAAGTATTCATTGTTGTAAGGGGTTTAATTGATGAAGGTTATCATTATTTTGGTTCTATGTTACAAGATTATCTCTTTGACCATTAGCATATCATTGCAGATGCATGCTTTCACTTTTAGGCAGAGCAGGGCAAATAGATCAAGTTGAGGATTTTTTTTAATAAAATACCAATAGAGCCTGTTTTGTTGAGTTGGGCTGATTTCTTGGGATGTTTTAGAATACTACGGGAAAAATGCATCTTAGGTCATATGTTTGAGTTGCATTCTGGGCAGATGTCAAACAATTCTTATGAATTAGTTGGAGTTTTATGATAAACAAATGCAAAAGGATTCCGTCGATGAATGAAGGCAAGATGCTTGAAGTCAGGCGCATTTCAATAAATTAAGATCATGAATGATATTAGGCTGTGCTATTGGTTTAGTGGCTGGTTTCCAGCTCAAGGAATATTCAGAAATAAGATTGCATACTCTGTGTGTCTCTGACTGCCAACTGTGGCAAATAAGAACCTCCTCCCTTTTTAGAATTCTTAGTCAAGTATTCTGTTTGATCTCTCATAATCTGGGTATTACAGTTTGATATTCAAATTTTGGGGCATCAAATTATTTCATGAAATCATTACTTCGTGTTAAGTTGGATGAATTTGAACGGGAAACTTGGCACGGGGATGCAGAAGGACGTACTGGAGAATTGGATTTTGTGCGTTGCTTTCTCCCTTCTAGCCAGAATCCTTGCTGCATAGATCTTCCCAACATAAGGACTAATTTACAGGTATTGTTGACATTGAGAAGGGGACAGAGTGTAGGTCTTTCTTTGTTTTGTGGAAAAAAACATCTCATGAAAGGCAATGCTCTTGTCATACATGTCATGGCAAATAAGCAGTAGTGTTGTAACTGCTCTTTTGCATAACACAATTGCCTGCACCAAATGCCTAAACGTTCTTTCAACTGAAACACACATGAATCTATATCTTTTTTGTTCAACTTTTCTTCGTTTTAAAGCCCTGTTCCAACAGGAAAGTCTACATCTTCTTTGTCTACTTTTGCTTTAAGCTGCTGTTGATTTCCTTTTATTAAAATTTGATCATACTTAGTCTTCTGCTGCCCATCTGCAAAAATCTTGTTGGAGACTTTAATGCTCGTATAGGTCAATATAGGTCTTTGGGCCTTGGGGTTCAATTTTCCAATCTCTTTTTTTTAGTGCCTTACCGCAGCTCTTGAATCTAACAGGTCAAGAACAGTGTACATAATGAATCTTTTTCACTTAGAGTAAATTTAATGTTTATGGAATCAGAGCCCTCATAATATGCACTTTCAAATGCCAAGTATAATCATTTGGGACTTCAGCTGCTCATATTGACTGATGGTAACTCAATTTTGGATTTTAGAATTCTTGTATTTTATTAGGAACTATAGGTCTTCTACCTTTGAAGTAATTAACAAATTAAGAAAACTCAAGAAAACCTATTTGTTGTAAAAGAATAATCTTATTCACATGATGGTCTGATGGATTTCCTTCACTTTGGTTACAAAGGGGATGCAAGGACAACCCATATTTTGATATGCCACCATATCAAAACATAGTCTACTTGTCGGTGATTCATTTGTGGTTTTTCCATTTTAGAACAAAATGCACATCTTACTTCAATTTATATTCTAAGATACTATACTGAATGAAGAGAGTGAATAAAAAGTGTTGAATGGATAAAAACTACTACGTCAATCTGGCAACTGAACTTGACTTGATAGCTCTAGTATTGCAGCATTCTCAGTAATCTCCCAACAAAATGTGAATGTGATTGGATACAATTGCTGCAAACAATGTCTAACATTCTTCGAGGTGGATGACTCATGTGTATGTGTATCATGATGTAGCTCCTAAGGTAATAGGTGTGAAACACGAGCTAAAATTTGACATCATTGTCTGTTGCTCGATGCTAATTTGAAGTTAAGCATGTCAATTGATACCATCTGCTGTCACTTTATGTTATCTTGCAATGTTGGCCTTAGTTGCTCTTGTTCAACAAGATATGCTTGTGTGTTCTCTTGAGCAAGTGCAACATGTGTCTTGACAAAAAAAAAGGCAAGTTGCAAGAAATCTATAAATGAACCGGTAGATTAGGATTAGCTTCAAAGGTTAAAAAAAACTTAAAGTTGTGGGGATTCTCAAAATGGACTAGGTAGACTTGCATTAGCTTCGAAAGTTCAATACTTATTTGTAGCATTGGAGCTAGAGTTTGTACCACAACAACATCTAACATTTGAGCACAGTAGCCTTGTATGCTTTATTTGAAAATGTCTCTTATCTTTTGCACTTGCAATACATGAAAAAGGGACGTGCCATAAGATGAGAGAGGGAAAAAAAAAAGGAACAACAAAAAAACATCTAGGGGATTTTATGATTGGGCTGGGTATTGCACTAATTGTGTCAGCATTGGACATGATAACTTCTAACATCTAAGCCTATTTGCCCTATAGAAGCATTAATTAATTGAAATTGCCTTCCATAGTAGATGAAAAGGAGTGGACCATAAGATACTTGTCCTCTTATTCCGACAATGTGGTCTGCAATATCCTAAATAGAAGAGGGAAATATAATTGTTTTTGGGAACCAGCTTTCAATATATGTTTATCGATGTCAATAGCTTTCAGACTAGCAAACCAATGACCTAAAATTCCTCATTCGATCATTCACCTAGAGCAAAGGACGGAAAGCTGAACTAGCCTACCTACTATAGTAGTTAAAATGTGCACGTCAAATTTGTTGATGAGGTACTTTTGTAGTTTATCTATGCAAAAGACCACTAGATCAACAAGAAAAATTTGTTTGATGTTAGACATCAAAGATTGCCTTGGAACTTTAGATGTGTAAGGACAGTAAGTTGGGCTTGAGAATAAATAAGTACGATGAACATTTTTTGGATTCAATATTCAGTATATCAAGATAGATAATATCTGATGTGTGTGTGTATGTGTTTGTTTTGTGTCGTGCAGATGCTATAGTGGTCCAAACAATATTATTTTTATGTGCATGTGAATATCTAGATTGTGTGTGTCTTGTTATAAGCAATTCCATGTGGTTGTATACATCTGAAATAATATTTTCTAGCACTAAGAGGACATAAGCATTGTCTAACTGTCCTGGTATAGCTGAGATTTCTTTTGTCCATTAAATCATTCTACAAGATTTATTTTTTCCCTAGAAACAATATCTCTGCTACATGGATGACTGCGTACTTGGGAACTCAATTGCCTTGACTGGTCTTAAGAGAGAGTTGACAATTCCACCCGATGAGGCATGCCCCTTTACTTGACCAAGATATTTAAATTGAATTCATAAGAAAACTGCTTACAAGTAATTTGGGGTCTTAATTGCAAAGTGTACAGGTTAAATTTTATTTGGATCGACCACATTATCTGGGCAGATTGAAAAACCCATTGGATAGAGTGAGAAGCCCTCCACATTCAATGATGGAGATATCTTGGGTATCTTCTTATGCCTCTAACCTAACTCTGTTTATTTTGTTCAAGATTCTTACTCGTGACATAACTTTCAGAAGAAGAAGAAAGAAAAGATAGATACAGAAAACATACTCAAGACAATGGGGATGCGCTTAGAACAAGTTGAACAGGGGCTAAATGGTCTGAAAAAACAACTTTCTGTTCTTCCAAAATTGGACAGTGCATAAATGTAATAAACCTATCACCTTAAAGACTTGGGCTTGACGGTTTCAACTGCCAAACATCAACTTCTGGAATAAGGAGAGGATTCGATTGTTCACGAGATATAGGAACAGAAATTGTTACAAACTGGTAGCTGGTGCCCTTTATCCTGTTTTCTTTTGTGATATGGAAAACATGGAACTATATTAATCGGATAGTTTTATATTTTGTATCATGATCGATTTTAAAACAAACCCGATTTATCCTCATTATATTCAAAATTTAGCCTCCAATGTTAGTTATGGTTGATCTCTCGTGGTTGTCTCCTTCATAAACCGCATCACTTCCATGCAAAAAATGCCTTTCCTGTTCATTTTGTTCAAGATTCTTACTCGTGACATAACTTTTAGAAGAAGAAGAAAGAAAAGAACAATACAGAAAACGTACTCAAGACAATGGGGATGTGTTTAGAACAAGTTGAACTGGGGCTACATGGTCTGAAAAAGCAACTTTTCGTTCTTCCAAAATTGGACAGTGCATAAATGTAATAAACCTACTACTATAAAGGTTTGGGCTTGACGGTTTCAACTGCCAAAAAAGAACTTCTGGAATAAGAAATAAAGAAACATTTTTTAACGTCCCGCCACTAGGCAGCATCAAACTGGACATGGGACGGCACACCACACTATATACATTGCGTCTGTGGGTTTTGAAGCCCACAGTTCAGAGTGCGACTCTGGGCGGCCTCGAACTCGAGACCTCACATTACTAGAGCTAGTGTGTTACCACTAGACCAAAGGCCCATGCGCACTCTGAATAAGGAGATGATGATCACGAGATATAGGAACAAAAATTGCTGCAAACTAGTAGCTAGTGTCCTTTATCCTGTTTTCTCTTGTGATACGTAAAACATGGAACTATATTAATCGGATAGTTTTATATCTTGTATCATGATCGATTTTAAAACAAAACCGATTTATCCTCATTATATTCAAAATTTAGCCTCCAATGTTAGTTATGGTTGATCTCTCATGGTTGTCTCCTTCACAAACTGCATCACTTCGACGCAACATTTTAAAGTGTTTGATATTCAACGGCTATATTTTGCAATTTATTTGTGGAGTAAAAGGAAAATTCTAGTGATTTTGCAGTGTGCTGCAATACAACAATGAAGACAAGGTGATGTCGCACTATAGGGGTCGCCCTTTAACCAACTAGCCTAGTTGGTTTTTGTTGTTGGCCTTGAAAAGGCATACTGGTGTACCTTGGTACGAATGTTTTGTTTGTCATTTCAAAAAGGGGTTGACGTGTGCAGCCTTCGGCTTCTATCATCCCCCGTCTGAGAAACTGTTTCAGAGTTTCTTGGTGTTCCCTGGGTTAGCGGAGCAGAAGTTCGCCATTTGGCGAGACTTCCTTGGGATAGTGGATGATGATGGAGGTTTTGTTCAGTAGTAGTTGAGATGATGTTGGAGTGGTGGGGTATCGCTGCCCCTTTGGGGCAGCTCTTTTTTCTCCTCACTCGCTTTGTATTCTTCATATTCTTTTAATTTATTGGGATAAGTTCTTCAAAAAAAAAAAAAATTGTAGTGTGTAATTAGAATAGTATTTTCTTTCTTGCCTCATGTTAAGTTATAAATCTTTTCTTCTCTGAATGCCTGCATCTGGTATTGAATGCTTGTGGCTGAGTTAAAGTATTGTATTTGTTTTGTTTCATTGAATTTGAGATTTGTCCAAAGCCTAACCATGATGTAATAGTTGTGCAATATGATTCCTTTGCACTTCAAAAAGTGGGCAAGGTGGATGAATGTGATGATATTCATAAGCACATCAGTACATATGCGTTAGCATCATGTGGTCAATCATTTCTTTGTGAAACCCATATGCATTATACCTTGCAAGTAATGCAGTCCATGATATTATATCTAAGATTAGCATAATGGCAAATACATGACATGCATCCTCTAGGATTCCACACTTCATATACATGTCAATAAGTGCATTTTAGACAAAAGTATTTGGCAGATGTTCATGGCTCATTGCTGAACATAAACGGCTATAATTGTAGTCAAGAAAACCACATTTTTTGAAGATGTACTATCAAATATATATCCTGCATCCTCCATGCTCCCTCACTTGGCGTACATGTCAAGAAAACTGCTTGCCATGTAGACATTAAATAACATATCAGTTTTCAGCATTTGTCCATGGATGAACTTCCCACCATGTAGGTCTTCTGGATTAGGATAATGATTATAACATTTTGCATGTGTATACTGATCAGGTTCACTAACTTCTTGCTGCATTTTTTAGAAAAGCGTGAGTGTTGTCGTTCCATTGAATTGCGCTTCAATAACAAGATTCTATGAAATGACATCACGTCTAGCATATGAAGGAATACCTTATAGGCATCAACAGTTCTGCTGCACTTGCCATACATATCAATAAAGTGTTATTGCCAGAAGCGCATGCATTAAGAACATGCATGAAAAACATGCATTAAGAAGAATTCCATCAAGAACATGCATGAAGGTGACTTTATCTGATCCTATAGCGCAATATTGCATTTGCATTAAAAGCTTCAGAGCCTCTCCGCCATTTTCATGTTGTGCAGGAGGCATCGAGGAAAATGATAATGTACAAGTTCTCGAGATTAGAGATTAGGAAAGGAGACATGGAGCTTGACATTCATTAGCGTTCACTTGGTCCACTGTAAAGCAAGTGAGCAAGTGTTAATGAATTTTGTGTAAGTAGAGGGGATGTAATTACAAGCATATCGAAAGTTCTCCATGATATTAATATCTGCAATAGTCCAAATAACTACTTCACAAATCAAAAGCTTCTTGAATATGTATACCTAGTTAATTTGTAACCTCTTGGTGGACAAAACATGCACACTATGATATGTGGTTTATCTCCATAGCCTTGGCCCAAAAGTTTTTTGATCTAATAACATCAAACCAAGCCTACGTAGAACTATGTAAATTAGCAATTTGATTAGACACTAGTAAACATATAGACGCATAAGAATGAAACATTGTCCTTATAGGATAAGACAACATGTCGAATAGTAAACACATAATATACAAAAAGAAATTTCCTTTATTTCTTGTCCATAAACACAATTTAATTACTCAGAAATATATAATATTCAAGGATTTTGATCTCATTTATTTATTTAATGTACACGAACACAATTCCATGCAACTATGGCAAATTGCGCATATGACGTCACATATTTCACAAGGCCAGCATCCATTTTGCACATATAAGAATTTATATCAAGTGATAGTGACTGGTCTGATGATCTCATTTGTATCTCATGCTCATCTGTAGCAGATTTTCTCTTCTCTGAAATGGTTAGCTTTAAAATGAAAATATGAGATAAGACCTGCAAAGATGAGCTCTTTTCTTCAGCAATAAATATCTAGCACAATAACAGGGGGTTACTTTTAGATTTTTATACGTTTTTTCACATGGTTTCCTATGATTTTGTTGTTGTATTCGTTGAGGTGTACTAAATAATATTTCTAGAGTGCATCCTTTACGGGCCGTTGATTTTTGTTAGCTGAAACAATCCAAAGGTTGTTGTCTTTCTCTGCATGTGTTTATGCATGAATGTTGTGCATGTGTATGCATGTGCATGTGCATGCATGTGCAGGTGCATGCATGTGCATGTGCATGCATGTGCATGTGCATGTTTATGTGCATGTGTGTGCATGTGTATGTGTACTTGCCCTCTTGAATTCTTGTTGCCGAAGCGCATTCAACTGTTTGTTTTTCGTTATGTGCAATTAAGCATGAGGAGACAAACCTATCTTTGTGGCGCTCTGATGGGCCGGTCGCCAGATAGTCAGATTCACCTTTTTGGCCATAACTTCTGCATCCGAGCTAACTTTTTGGCGTGCTTGGGCTCGTTGGAAAGCTTGTACAGAGGGCTTTCCATCAGTGTGTGTTTTGGTAGGTTGCTTTTTACACAAGGCAGCCGGATATGGTCTGATACCTTTCGGCCATCTCCTCCTCGATGATGACGAAGGCAGTATCTTCTCTATCTTCTCCTCAAGGATCCCTCAAGTCCTCGATAGCAAAGAAGTCTCAAGGAGTTAGTTTGGTGCAGCAAGAACATTATCTGGTAAAAGAAAGCTTGATGCAAGAAGGTATGGATCTCTCTCACAGTGATTTTCCTCAATTGCCAGCTCGGGGTGTTCCCTCCAATGGTAATCGAGCAGATGTGTCCAGTACTTCTTTGTCTCCTGTTGTTGCTCCTGATAATAGAATTCAATGTGATGCTGCTTCTAGCCCCCCAGCTTCCACAGCTGTGGCTCCAGCTCCTGCCTTACCATGGAGGTCTGGCAATTCAGTGACTTGGGTAACTAGGGAACATTTTAATGATTGGATTAAGAAAGATTTGTCCTCTACTATTTCTTCTTCCCGTGTTTCAGGTGCTATTGACTTGATGATTCAAGAAAATAAGAGAGATATTGGTTCTTTATTG
>JAANSK020291890.1:0-10435 GCA_011763485.2 Isoetes engelmannii
ATGGAGTAGTACCTGAATCGGTTTGATTCAAGCGAGATTGGGCTCGCCAAGATTAAGGTTGTGAAGTTTGAAATTCATGCAGTTCCCATTGCTACAATGAAAACACTGTAGCTATAACTGATATTTTTGCCTCGATGCTATGATAGTTTTATTTCGTCAATACTCAATGGCTGTTGAATACATACATTTATCTTGATATTTATCTTGAGTAATGATTTGATGTACTTTGAAGCTTTGGTTGTATCATGTATCTAATAGAGTATTGATTGCATTGAGTATTGAAATTCATTAACAAGACTATGTTTAACATTCTTCAACCTTTACGTCAAGTCTAGACGCTACACTTTTCTCATCAGATAGTTAAGTGCGTTCTGGCTCTATTGATGGCCCATTGACGATCAACAATCTCTTGCATCTCTGGCTTGACATTACTATTGAAAAAAGAGGTCTTCTTTGAGCCTTACTCAATTTTCAATTGCTAACATTTGAAGATCCTGAATTTTTCATCATCCCACTGTTCAACCAATGGCCTATGTCATGCATGCTTATTATTTGGCACATTCTCACCAAAAAAAAGAAGAAGAAAATAATAATAATCTTGAAGGACATCCTTTTGCATTTCGCAACAATGAAAAAGCTGTCAATTTGCTCCAAAAAGATAACAAATATCTTTTTGATCCCACTTGGACAACTGCTCTTCAGAAGGAGTACATGTTCGAGCTTGCTTCACATATGAAAATACGGCTTCTAGATTCCCTGAAAGCCGTTCAAAAACACTTGAATGAACCTTATCGGATTGGATATGTGCAGCTCTATGTGCAACATACATGTACCTTCCATATGTTGCGCACTTACTTGGATAATCAAGTGGTAATTGTTGACTAGGAACCATCTCCTTTGCAAGCTCTATACCCGCCTCTGTCTAAGAAAATCTATGTAAAGAGTTGGATGCTCAACTTCTTGCGGACTTGCGTGTCGAAGCTCGGAAAGCATTGATGAACCCACCTCCATATAATGCTAGCCCATATGCTTCTCTTGGTGAACCTCTTTGATTTGAGTACTTCACCACATATTGGCGCTCTCCTTTCTAGGCAAAAATGCTAGCAGTTCACGCTGTTGGCCCCTCCACCCACAACACAGGCGGGCTCTTATGCACAGGTCGCAATTAGTTGGGAACTAATCAAGCCTAAAACTAGGATCATCATACTAATACAAGGTTTGGGTCTCTACCCCCCTTCCCAATACACAAGAGGGCGAATAAACCATTCGATGATCATCATAATAAATATAGAAATATCATAACAGAATAGAAATCTATCTAACAAACAGGATTAGATTCATAGGCCAGTTATTGGCACCTATGGGTCAGAATGGGGGCAAGAATGGCCAATGACTGAGCTCAGAATCAAGAATGGGGCAAGAAGCACCCTACCAGAATCCTGGCTGGCGGGCATTGCTCCTCTAAAGCTTCCATAGCTATTGAAGAATGGGTCGAGATTGTGACAGGCGCGCTTCCCAAGAATGGGGACAACAGGTGTGCTTTTCGGGCTGAAGGCGACTGCTGTTGATGGCGACTTGCTTGACTGCTGGTGTTGATACGAAAAGGAGGGTGCTTTAGGGTTTGCCCCCTTTTGTAGAGAAAGTACCTTTTAGGGTACACTCACCTAGGGTTGGATGGTAATAGGTCAAGTCATGGGATCGTGCCATGTGGCAATTAGCATAATATATTGACATGTTGCAACATGTGCAATATATTTGGGTCTAGGGGTGCATCACCCCATAGGTTATTCTATACCGACTACCGAGTACATGCCGTACGTACAACATGTACTAGTGACGTGGCCAGTATAATATAAGTATTTATGCCATATTTGATCCTGGAACATCACATAATACTAATCCATGATTGCCAAAATCTATTTCCTTATTCTTTTTGCATAGTGGTGAGACTCGAAATTCTTTATAGTGGCTTGATAAAGAAATGAACCCGAGCATATGGATCATTTGCACTAGGTGTTGAACACATTGCATAGTTTCAGTTAAACCATAAGTAAAATCTTTTCTTTCAAATTCAAATTGAGTATCTTAAGGACGTGGTAGAACATTGGCCAATTTCACAAAATTCCACTGAGGTACATTTCTTTTTGGAACTTTGTAGCTATCACAGATAATTTGTCCATTATTTTCGCTCAGTTGGCTTTGCCATTAACAAGTTTGTTGAAGCATCACATACCATTTGGTTGGGGATACTCTCAAGTATAGGCCTTTCTATCTTTCAAGCATAACCTTATTACAATGTAGATTTTTCTAAGCAATATTTTGATTGTCGTACTGATGCAAGTGGTTCTTCTATAGGGGTAGTGTTAGAGCGGGATGGACATCCTATTGCTTTTGAGAGCAGAAAGCTTAATTCCGCTGAAAAGTATGATGTTCATGAAAAAGAAGTACTGGCTATTGTGCATGCTTCAAAATATTAAAAACATTATCTTGTAGGTAGTGATTTTTACATTAAAGCAGACTAGAAAGCATTCATTTTTATTGACACAAGCTTTTGCAAGCCCACACTCAAACATTCAGAATCTCGTGGCTAAATTCGTGGTTGCTTTTTTTAAGGGAAGATTCTTGGACTTTCAGAGGCTCCATTCATGGCTATCGAAGCATTTCGAGAAGCTAAGAATTCCCCAATTTTAGTCGCTAAAGGCTATCGGCGACAACTTTTTCCTCACTTTATTTGACAATGAAACGGTGGTAGAGAAACTAGTCACCCGGGTAGCAGAATATTTTGCAGTTGAATTTGTTCTTTATCGATATTGTTCTCCTGGTTTTACTGCAGACAAATTATCGACAATCAAATTGCCTTGTTGGTTTGAAATTGAGCGATTGCCTCCTGATGTATTAGACCCTGAATTCTTGATATCAATTATAAGTTCTCTTGGTACATACATCTCCCATATTCAATTGTGAAGGGGCCTAGAATTTGCGTCGGAATCTAGGCAAAAGAAGGGTTCCCAAAGCATGTGGCGGTGTAAAGTGGTGTATTCTATTCTTTGTTTTCATTGAAGCTTCTGAATGGATGGGACCGGCATCGAATGCCTCCTAGGCTTAATATCAAGGGTCTGGATATTGGACAAGTTAGAAATGAG
Organism: Isoetes engelmannii; assembly: GCA_011763485.2. NCBI lineage: Eukaryota > Viridiplantae > Streptophyta > Lycopodiopsida > Isoetales > Isoetaceae > Isoetes > Isoetes engelmannii. Next base: position 3,144 of record JAANSK020291890.1, read on the forward strand.
AAAACACGACCTCAGTCAGAGGAGGCCAATCGAAAACGAATGACAAGCATACTGATGTATTGTGTAACAACGTATCAAAGGGGTTGGTCATCACAATGGACAATGGCCACAGTTTTGTGCAACTTTGTGATCTGGCGCCATTGTCAATGCCAACATTCTGAACAACGGATATGAACTTAAAAAGAAAAAAGGTTTCGTCTGATGAAGCATTGAATTGTCAGTTGAAATATAATAGTAAAAGCCTTTGAGGTTAAGAGCAGGAGGCTAGCATTAACACTTAAGAGATATTCCCCAGATATAGTATATGTACAAGAGCATAAGTGTAAGAATGAAGAAATAGGACAATTGCTTAGCATTTTAGGTCCCTCATTTGTAGGTATGACTTCTACGAGTGGCAGATCAAGTGCAGCCACCTTAATTGCGTGGATGAGTCAAATAAAGGTGTCCTTTTATTATGTCGATTGTCGTGGAAGGATGGAGAGGATACATGGGGCCTGATGAATGTATATCCCCATAATTATCAAGGGGAAGAGGAGCTTTATGAGCTAAAATCAGAAATTTAATGAAAAAGATGGGCACTCGGATAGCATGGATGTTGGTAGGAGATTTCAATATGGTGGAATCCGTCGAAGACAGGATTGGCAATTGCAGTGATATTGTTTATGGATTTGAAAAAGAACAATGGGCCAAATTGTTATTGATGTACACCTATTTGAAATACAGGGAGATTGTGGTTATACACGGTATAACGGATGGATGGGATAAGGAAGGAAGGAAGGAAGGAAGGAAAGGCAAGGGGCATATGCTCGCCATGACATGTGCTATGTGAATGAGGTGGCAATGCGCCTAAACCCATCCTTGTACCGACATAACGTACATGAGAAAGCAATCTCAGACCGTAATCCGCAACTGATATGCTCCCATGATAGAAAGATTGTGAAGCCTTTTACAGTTGTATTTAAGATGAATACGAGATTCCTCAAATACCCACAATTCAATGATCGTTGTAAGGATATTCAGATTTCAGCCCGTAGAGATAAAGTTGGTATGCAGGCCTAGCTATGATATCGGGCTTAACAGAAGTCCAAACGACACGGGGATCCCGGACGTGGGGGGGCCGTTATCAGTCACAACATGGGGATCCAATCGCAGATTGGTGATTCTGGAGGTCGGATTACCGAGTACTTTTTTTTGATGATAGCGGAGGCGGGGATTACCACAGATAGTCGGAATGCGGCGACACAACACGACCGAGATTGCCACAGGGCCCCTCACATGTGTCAATATGGTGAAACGGAGGGGCTCCGAACAGATCCTGTTGCGAATTGGTGGGGATCTTGGAGGCCGATATTTCCTCCTCCGAGATCCCCGAAACCAGGTAAGATTATCTTCAGCCCTAAGCGCACTAGTACTATGACCTGAAAATCAAAGGAATATTCCCACCCAAATACAAGGGATTGGAAAAAATATAGGGCCGGCGGTAGGAAAGTTAGGGTATCAGCCCTAAAATTCTCGCATTTATTATGAAATTTAGGTCATGCAGAATCATTGCGGCAGCGGCAGAGAGCGGACCGAGCGGCTATGGCTTTAGGCTATATCTGTAGACGGAACGAGCAAGAACACACAGGTAATACTAAATGTATGGCTGTAAGAAGAACCATGTAATACAATAAAGGAAGAAGGGGGTCTGGGCCTAATAATGTTAGATAGCGAAATACCGAAATAGGGGAAGCAAACAGGGTTAATCTTGAATCGGAAAAATAAATCAGAGAATGTTTTTTGGAGAGTCTAAGTGCATTATGAGGAATGGGAAGAGGGAGTCGATTCCTTGCGTGCTTGCCCTGCCGCACAGGGAATCAATGACCTCCTCCTATTTCCACAGCGTCAAGGACAGGAGGAGCTTCGATTTCATGAAAAGGTCGCTTTTTTGGGTAGATTTAGCCGCATAGCCACAGGAATACATCTTGTGCTTAGATCTGCAGTCATTGGAGTAGATTTTCTGCACTCTTGCTTAGTAGCCACAGAAATAGATTTCTTGCTTAGATCTGTTAGAGCCACAGTAGTAGATCGTGAAACAAGGAGCTTCGATTTTATGAAACAGTTAGATTTCTTGCTTCAAATGGTCGCTTTTTCGCTTAGATCCGCAGCCATTGGAGTAGATTTTCTGTACTCTTGCTTAGTAGCCACAGAAATAGATTTCTTGCTTAGATCTGCCAGAGCCACAGGAGTACATTCGTGAAAAAAATCATCTGCTCCGACGTAGGTTTGTAACGCATGTAACCTGCTGTAAGAGGTCGTGACAGAATGCCGTAGTGACTTTTCATTATGGGATAGAATGGTGTAGCGACTTTTCGTTTTGGGATAGATCTGGGATAGAATGGTCGCCATATGACAGTTTTTTATTGAAGATAACCAAGAACGAACACCAACTTTCCTTACATAAGGAAATGCAGTCAAAGCTGTCTAAACAAGATTCAGCGAATTGATGAAATCAAGGATCCAAATGGACTCATATTTTTTTGAGAATTGAAACTTGGAGGATATACTGCTAAGGAATGTGGACTAGATGAGCAGGCAATGATGGAACAAATTGATCACCTTCCACTCTGAAAACGTGGTCAAAATTGACCATTCTATGCATGCAATGCAATTACTGATTTCTTCGTGGTTCCCGTGGAGAATTTAAAAGTCTAAATGGATGGCTCCATAACCATTTAAGATGTATAGATCTTCCACAAGTTTTTTTATCTCTGATTGCAATTTGTCAATATCCTTTCACTCATAATGTAGATATGAAGAGGTAGTCGATATGTTTTACTCTTATAACGTGATAATGAAGAGATAGTCTGAGAAACTAGTTTTAATAATAGTAAATCAACACAATGGTAGTTAACGTGTTATACCAGCACGATGCACTAGATTAAGGCATTCATATCTTAAAAGCAAAGGCAGAAGAACCCTCATTATGGACCTCATGGGATATGGATCTAAAGGAACTTGTTGGAAGTCCCGCTTGTCCATTTGCTGTGTATTTGTCAATTGACCTCATACAACTATTGTCAAGGAAATTAAAATTTTAATTGGAATTGCTTCTTTTTTTTAGAAAACTGACATTACTGACCTCATGGGATATGGATCTAAAGGAACTTGTTGGAAGTCCCGCTTGTCCATTTGCTGTGTATTTGTCAATTGATCTCATGCAACTATTGCCAAGGAAATTAAAATTTTACTGAGACTTGTTTCTTTTTTCTTCAGAAAACTGACATTACCTAAAGTTGATGTGATTCCCAGGAAAGAGCTAGTCAGAAGTCTGGTTGTCAAATTTACTGAATTTGGCAAATCTAAGACAGAGTTTTAGTTCCAAAGGTAATAGTTTTACAAACTTGAAAGGTACAGCAAGGTATGGCCTTGGAGATTCCTACAGATAGCGCACTACTCAAAAAAGATGGCCTTGGAGATTCCTGCAGATGGGGCACTACTCAAAAAAGAAGGATGTGTATAGCTTTTGCATTGTCTGCATAGAAATCCTTACTGGAAGACCCCGTGTGCAAGATTTGAAGTGCCAATGCCTTCTTCCCCCCTATGCATTTTTAGGAACCTTTCCATGATTATCTTTCGTTGCTTGAAGTTCTAGAAGTATCCTAGCTTTGAGGAAAATTGTGGGGAAAGGTTTTGAACAGAAATTCGAATTCAAAGCTAACTTGATCATAAAACATGGAGTACAGAAGTGTACACAAAAACACTCGAAGTAGAGGGCATCAGGACAATACCTCAGATCTCTACTCCCAGAAAGGATTATATGTTACTGTGCTGCTACTTTTTAACTGGGGTTCAATCTCCGTAGGTAGTCTGTGGACATTGAGTTGATTGATTTGAACGCTGGGGAATATTCGATATAGTGTACAAAGATCTTTTGGTGGTACAGGCATTGAGCAACAAATCATTTTCTGGACTTTTTCAGCAAGTTTGGGAATATACAGAATACAGATGTCCTGAGGAAGAAGATGTTGACCAAGTATAAAATGTCGTAGCCATATGACTATTGGAGGAAAGCTAATTATAGATCAAGGCAAGAAACTTCTGTGTAGATGATGCCAAAGCTATATACATCCACCTTCCTTGCGTATTCATTCTTAACTGCAACCATCTCTTGGTCCATGTACAGATACATGCCATTTCCGGGCCCAAGCAAATGTAGCTACCAGGCTTTGATGAGCAGAAAATTTGCCCAGTTCATAATTTTTGCTATTGTACCCAAGGAACCAATAGCTGAAGGAGTGCATCTGCACAGCCAGTCAAGAACGAAGCAGTGCCTTGCTGAAGAATCTCAGCATGGGTATTTCTTTTATTATATATTTTTGGCTACCCTGATTAGGGTCATTCATTTAGCATGTACTTGGTTGGCTTGTAAGGAGATGTGCGTGAGGGTCATTCACATTGGAGGCGGATAGTTTAGTTTTGATGTTGCCTAAGCCAGCAATGGCCAACAATCAGGTATTTATTTCAGGCTCATGTAAGTTCAGTGTCGTATGGATTTCTTTTCGCTGGGTTGATTTTTGTTTGCATGAGATCATGCAGGACATGTGTCATCTGCTTTCAGCAGTTGCTGCTGGACTGCATAATGCGTGCATGCTTGCTCAACAAAGTATAGAATGCAGAATTTACACAACTAAGAGCCTGAAGCAAGAGCAATAACATGTTAAATGTTTCATCATGCATTTTCTGCAGAGTTTTGTGAAGGGTTCAAGAAACATATGGAGCTACCCTCCACAATATATGCTTGGAATTTTTTTTGTAAGTATGGCTCTTGATTTATTTTGCAGTTTTCTTTTTTCTGATTACCAGATCTGCCACATGCTTAAGGATGCTCTAGCACAAATCTGCATCTTGAACTGGTTTATTCATGTTTTTCGTTGTAATGTTGTTGAAACATTTTCCAGAAAAAGCTTCTCCCATTTAATAAGGGATGCATCATTTGCATCATCCAAGTGCATCCTAGCATTGAAAGACCAGGGTAATTTTTGCTGGTGAAGCGAGAAACGGTATATTTTTTAAGCTGGCTTCCAAACTGCTCTACAGGAACGACAAGCTTCATACGAAGTTGAAAACGAACTATCTATTGTCTCTGATTTATTGTCTCTAGGTATATATGTGCAAGAACAGTGCATTCTTCTTGTTGTGCACGATTTCTTACGACATCATAAGCCATCTGATTGATGATTGAAATCATGGTTTTGGGTGTGTTCCCAGGTAAAAGCTAGAAGTTTGGTTGTCAAATTTGCAATTTTTGGCAAATTTAAAGCAGAGTTTCAGTCCCAAGGATACCAGTTTCACAAACATGGAAGGTACAGCGGTGTCCAGCCTTTAACATTCCTGCAGATAAGGCATTACTCAAAAAAGATGGATGTATATAGCTTTTGCATTGTCTGCATAGATATTTTTACTGGAAGGCCCCTGGACGCAGTGCAGCTACTTTCTAACTGGGGTCAATCTCCATGGGTAGTCTGGGCAGGCAGTAATCCTCTCTATAAAGTGTACAGAGCCCTTTTGTTGGTACATGGTGTTGAGCAAATCCTCGTATCTGGAAATGTTCAGCTGTTTTGGACATTAGAAAAAGCAGTGATGGAGGCAAGAGACGTCTGTATAGACAATGCCAAAGCTATATACATCTACCTTTTTTGTGTATTCATCCCTACCTGCAGTCATCTTTGGTCCAATGGTGAATATGAGGAACCCACAGCACAGATAGGGAATTACTCAAAAAAGATGGATGTATATAGCTTTTGCATTGTCTGCATAGATATTTTTACTGGAAGGCCCCTGGACGCAGTGCAGCTACTTTCTAACTGGGGTCAATCTCCATGGGTAGTCTGGGCAGGCAGTAATCCTCTCTATAAAGTGTACAGAGCCCTTTTGTTGGTACATGGTGTTGAGCAAATCCTCGTATCTGGAAATGTTCAGCTGTTTTGGACATTAGAAAAAGCAGTGATGGAGGCAAGAGACGTCTGTATAGACAATGCCAAAGCTATATACATCTACTTTTCTTGTGTATTCATCCCTACCTGCAGCCATCTTCGGTCCAATGGTGAACATGAGGAAACCACAGCTGAAGAAAGTGCTTCGTCACAGGATCTAGAGTGAAGCAGCGGTCCTTATTGATGAATCTCAGCATGGGTATCCTTTTTATTAAATTTTTTTTTGAAGGGCTACCTTATTTACTATCGCTGGAGGTATACAATATTTTGAGGTTTTGGTGGATAGTTGAGATCTGATGTGGCCAAAGCCAATAACAGCCAACAATCAGGTCTTCCTTTCAGGCTCATATAGGTTTCTGGTGGCTAATTAATTTCTTTAACTACTTGCTGATGTTATTTTGGTTGTTTTGTAGCATGAGATCATCCCAGACATGTATAATCTACTTTCAGCAGTTGCTGCTGAACTGCATATTGGGTGCGTTCTTGCTGACAAGGTATACGATGCGGATTGGATAACATACCTAAGAGACTGAAGCACTTAAGAGGGTAATTAAATTTGCAGCCATTTACATTACAACAGCTATGCCCAGCGAGATTGTCTGTATGGGAAAGAAAGTCACTTGTTAATCGAGCAATGCTACCTCAAAGTTATGAGGTGCTGAAGTGGTGGGAGTACTAGTACCACCAAGGCTGCAATGGCAGGCCCCTAGGATACAAGGGTCCCATTGAAGGCTACCACGCTAGACCACGAAGGAACTTGAAGAATAAACATTGATTTCAGAAATATACTTATCAGATTTGTTAACAATGGTCTTGAATTTAAGAACAATGTTGAAAAATCACGAAAATGGTATTCAAAATGTTCCAGAGTTAAAAGTCTTTATTGGAAACTGAAATATTTCACAAAACATAGAAAAGCCTGAAATTTAGAGCATTGATGTCTTAAATTTTACATCTACACACGAGCACATAATCATAATCAGAAGTTCAAAACGGTTAGTCACAAACTAAAAAATATTTATCAAGAAGAGTTTGATGCAGTTTGTCTCTTGCTCTTCAACAACGGAAATCTCCTCTTCCTTTGTCTCGTATGCAGCTACATTGAATACTCTTGGCTGAGACATAGGAATGCTACTCTTGGCTGAGACATAGGAATGCTACATTGAATACTCTTGGCCGAGACATAATGCGAAGCCGGTTTGCAACATATAAGAGGTTTTTGAACTTCTTAGTACCAGCATCCCATTCCACCTCTGCTTTTTTTCGTGCCTCTCTATCATCTTTCTTTCTTTTTCTAGTTGCCTCAATAAGCTCTTT
>JAANSK020291901.1:0-10435 GCA_011763485.2 Isoetes engelmannii
TGGTACTTTGTAATTTATCTAAATGTTTTCTTTTCTTGCTGCGGTCTTAGTGTTCTGTACAAAGCTATTGGGAGGATAGTTAGGAAGAAGCAAGAGAAAAGAATTTGCGAAGGTGGACAACAAGAAGTCATTCAGAATGAAATGCTCACTCGTGCTATATATGCTTTTGTGTTGGCTGCAAGGCGATCTAGGGTGAAGGATGTTGGGGTTAAGAGTGTGAAGACTCCTTTTATTACTTTCAGTGTTGAAAAAGACCTTCTTGCTGATTTAGACCATCAGATAACCCATAACAGAAGTTGCCAGAAGTGTATTTGCTTTTTTCTTTGTTCCAGGTTTGGTATTAGAGGTCCAGCTTTTGGGGCTTTTAGACATTGATCTTAGTGTGGGCAGTGATGATTGTGTAGAATATATTTGCTATACAGAGAGATAAAGCAAAAGTTACCAAGTCATAGCAACCCGATTTGATTCCTCACATTTTAAAGAGCAGATTGGTTTGTTTTTGGCTCCAATTCATAAACCTGCTGGAAATTTTGTGCTCACATACAAACAGTATGTCAGGCATTTTTCATTAAAGGATGATGAAGAAAGAAATAGTTTGTTTTTGGCTCCAATTCATAAACCTGCTGGAAATGTAAGTTTTGTATTAGGTTTTAGGTTTTGATTAGGTTTTAATTGTCTTGTGTTTGCAGATTTGGTACTCTGTAGGTAGGGTTGGCCTAAAATCAATCGAATCTTGGATCAAGGTTATGGGATCTCTAGTTAGTTATGGGGAGATTTCAAACAAATCAGAGAGGGTGTCTACTGTCATTGCGTTTAACGATGGCAGGGGTACGAGCAGAGGTTGGGATGCGCATCACGGGACACCGATCAATTCACTCTTATGAAAAGTAAGTGTTTTAAATTTGTAATTGTTTTTAAACATTGGTTAGGCATGATAGATTAAGTATTGACTAGTAACGGTTGCCCGGCATTGCCGGGCATAAATACATTTCTATTTTAGGAATTGAGCTTAATGTCTCGCATTGTATTAGTTATTTTCTTCTTCTAAGTGTCCTATATGTATTTCTATTACTTCCTCTTTGAGTTGTACGAATGTAGGGTAGATAATTAAAGGATATTGCCTAAGCTTACAAATGAGAGGTGCATTAACTTTCGGGTAGTGTCAGGTATTGCCTATTTTTTGTGTTGGGCATTGGACATGATACTAAAAGAAGGGCATTAATGCATGGTTTGTGTTGACTTGCTTTGGAGTTGGACATATGCAATATGAAAATTGTATTTTTTTATAGCTGAGTTGATATAGTAAAATGCAAAGACAACCAAAGTTTAAGCAAGTTGCAAAAAAAAGTAGAACTATGTCCCTCTCATTATAGGATGAATATATGGAGTAAATATAATATACGATTAATAACAGTCGCGGAGCCCCACCCTCCATTGCAAAATGGAGTCTCAATTATATTACACCCATACATAATAACCATAGTAATAAATTTACACTCCCATTGGGTTCTATGCCTCCAACAAAACAAAAAGACAAATGTAAATGAGAATTTATGTTGCTATCAGATGGACTAAAACCATTAAAAAAAAGGAAGATGTTAGTGGACTCCATCACCAGGTCAATGTCCTTTGGCCTATATTATCTCCTCTTTAGGTGCTTCCTCAGGTAGTTATTTTAATGCTTCTTCAGATAGGTATTTAATTATTTTTTACAAAGAAGATATAAGTGGAGCATGCAAATTGGGCTTCAATGCTGCTACTCCTTTAGATCTGAGTGCCTTGAAGCATATGACCATGAGAACAAATGGATTTTCTAAGCAAGCTGCACCAACGGCTAGCCTAAAGTTTCCTGCATGAAGGGACCTACCTTGTTCAATTGTGAAGAATCAAAGGTCGTAATTCATTAGTATTTGAACTTTTCTTGTTGGATTCTTTTCTCAACTAAAATTCTCTCACTGGTATTATTGTTAGGATGTGTTGTAGTGACATTGAGAAATTGAAAGTTTAATCAATGCTTTGAGGAGAGACATAATGTACGTTGATAAGGATTGTTATAGAAAGATTGGCAATCATGAAATTCTTGTGGAATGGCTTTTAACATATTGTTCGTATTCAGGTTAAATTTGTGAAAACGGGGAATGGAGTTCCATTCTAGATGTTCATTGCGCAGCAAAAGGATGTTCGATTTTCACATTGTCTTCTAAAGAAATAGTCCTATTGAATGTCAAATAAAAAATCTTGATTTAAAAAAAATAAAAATCGGTTTATAGTGTAATAACCTTTCACTGCTTTATAATTTTGTGCAAAAGCATTAGGGTTTCTCGTGATACATTGTCTATGTTATCTATGTTTGAGAGCTTTGATAAGAATTGGATACTTCCACTATTAATGCATATCATTTCATAAAAGATGTTTTCCACATGGATTTATATTACTACATATATATAATGCTATAATTGGTGGTTGGTAAACAATATCTATGAGTACATAAATGGCTGTCACCATGCTTGAAGCTTGTTCTAGTGGCTTAAACGTGAGGACCTTATTCGTTAGTAATTTGATTTGTCCCATAGTGGTTTGTTTGCCAAATTTAATCTCTACCTTTAATGACCATTCATGTAACACCCTGACTGAAAGATCCTCAAAAACCCTTCAAATAATAATAGCTAAGATATCTTTGCCAAGACTGCAACAGTAAGAACTGCATATCTGGAGCTTTGCAAGATGCAAAATCTGGAAAGAGCATTCTCTAAGATATCTAGCATTAAGAATATAGCGTGACTAAAGCCATATAAGCAATAGATGACCAGTTTCGAGTTGAATGGATGGTTGCATCATGATGGCATAGTTGAATGGATGGTTGCATCATGAACTGGTTTCGAGTTGAATGGATGGTTGCATCATGATGGCACAGGCACATCATGTAAGAGGCATTATAACCACAATAACACAATTTTTAAAAGAGAACTTTATCAATATAATGAGTTTTATAAATTTCTGCAACGACTATAGTCATATAAGTTGTTACTCCAGGGCACATACGGTTCACATAAAACTTGGTTCTTCCATCTCTGCTGTTGCACAGATCCCCGGAGAATAACTTAGGATATGTGCTCATTGCCATCTTTGAGATTGTAGAATCTGAAAATACTTCAGAATCAAGCAGCACGTGCCATGCATATTCAACCATCCATTTTCAACAGCCATCTTCTCCTCTTCTTCTTTATAGTTGGATCAAATAATCATGTGTAAGCTGCTATAATATTACCTGGGTAAATACATATATAGGATTAAAATGTTGTTGCAAGTATAAAACAACTTGAAAGTTGCAAGCTAATCTCTGATGAATGAATAAGTAAAGAAAACAAATGCCCACCTTTTGTGAATCCTGGAGTTTTGTGCATTCATCCGTCAAGTCAGAAGCATGATTATTGGACCAAATAATAATCTGTGACTCGTACCAATAGTAGGACATCCATAAAGAGACTTCTTATTTAGGCGTGTCTCAATGCTCACCTTTTGTGAAACCTGGAGCTTTGTGCATTCATCCATCAAGTCAGAGCATGATCATTGGACCAAATAATATTCTGTAATGGTAGCAATAATAGCACATCCATAGAGGAATCTTGTTTAGACATCTCTGAAATCAACCTCCAGCAAACACCCCTGTTGACAGAAAATAAACAAAAACCTTTTCCAAGGTAATACCATGGAGAATCAACAATTGCTGGTGCCTATTTTTTGTAGCTAGAGAAGCGCAAAACTGCCTCCATGTTGGGTGTTAGTGTGCAGATAAATTCTATTGAGTCCTCCTCTGTCATATTCCTCTGAAAGAATGAAAAGAATATATAATGAACATACACTGCATGATGTACCCACATCCTAGCTTATGCTAAATCTTAGTTCAAAGTATGGCGATACACGTGAAGCATCCATAGGTTTTTAAAATGTCTAGTGACATCCATCACCTTTCTTGCAACTCTGCCACATGTAAGAATGCAAATACTTGCGCCTCAATTGTTTTGTGTTTTAAGAACATTAAATGCAAAACAAACTAAAACGTACAGGAATCACCTTTAGTTGTTATCAATCTAGAAGAGCTTTAAAGATGTGACGTTCCATGGTTTCATGAGTGTGGAACATACCACAACTTGTAGGAACACTAAGATAAAGAAGTCCTATTGATCTATGCTAATGGAACATGTAAAGTCCTGATGGCATGGATTAGAGGGCTGGTAAACTATTTAAAAGCATGATAATACCGATTACTAAACATTCACATGCACTACTTGAAATTAAACATGAAAATCTAGCTTTGCCGTCATATCTAGTCAGTCTATCTTGGGCTTCCAATATTGCACGTGATAATCTTGAACAACAGAAGCAGTGCGTATTCTTAAACCAGAAATGAGTCTGCTTCTTTATCTATTTATTTTTCACACCAATAATATGTTCAATCATTTCATTCTTGAAAGGAATTGATAGAAGCTCTGCAAGTGCACAATATGCCATAATGCAACTTGAAACCTTGTTGAAAACCAGATTATGAGAGAACGAAAGGACAAAGAATGGCAAAGATTTGAAAAGGTAGAGTGATCACATGGCAAACAAAAGAACAAAGGAATGGAATTATGGGCCGAGTACCTAGTTGGCTGCTTGTACATCCTTCTGATGTGACCACAAACATTGCAACCTATTTGAGGACGATCCAAGGATGTTCATGCACCATCTAGGACTAATTTTAGTGCATCACCACCTGGTAATTTATTTTTGTACAGTCATTTGATTTGACAACCTGTAAGAAGTATACTGTTCATGGAATGAGAATAACTGTATGTTCTGCATGCAATTTTTCAGGAGGTGATGCATCACAATTTTGTTGCCAGTGGCAAATTTAAAGGAACGTTACCCTAGAGATACAAAGCTTAACTTGCAAATTATAGATTCAGCGAGGAAAGTTGTCCTACAACGATTCAAATGCTCAGGAATTGGTGACATAGAATCCAACATTTTGAAAGAGATCATTTATTCACCACCATCCTGGTGGCATGGATTAGAGGGCTGATAAACTATCCAAAAGCATGGTAATACTGATTACTAAACATTCACATGCACTATTTGAAATCAAACATGCAAATCTACCTTAGCTTTGCCGTCATATATGGTCAGTCTATCTTGGGCTTCCAATATTGCAAATGATAATCTTGAACAACAGAAGAAGCAGTGCATATTCTTAAACTACAAATGAGTCTGCTTCTTTATCTATTTATTTTGCATACCAATAATATGTTCAATCATTTCAATCTTGAAAGGAATTGATAGAAGCTCTGCAAGTGCACAATATGCCATAATGCAATTTGAAACCTTGTTGAAAACCAGATTATGAAAGAAAGGATCAAGAATGGCAAAGATTTGAAAAGGTAAAGCGAACACGTGGCAACAAAAAGAACAAAGGAATGGAATTATCAACCGAGTACCTGGTTGTCTGCTTGTAGATCCTTCTGATGTGACCACAAATATTGCAACCTATTCTTGAGGATGATCCAAAGCTTAGCAACATTTGGGCTTTCGTACTGGATAAGGATATGAGATATATGTCCATCAACAAAGATATTCTTCTATATCTCTAACTGCGAAAGAGAAACCTTACCCAGTTTCTAAATAGTTGCGTCAGAACATTTTGAAGATGATTATCGTTTGAAAATAATGTTGAAACCCTAAACGTATCGCCTTGAAGAGATATGGTCCTAAAGGATTTGCCAATGCTCGAATAGATAGATGGAAAATTACAACCCGGCAAGACATGCCCCACAGAAATCATGCCACCAGTAAATGGAAAGTGGCGTCCATACCATGGAAAGAACGTTAGCGATGATGACCTGACTTACCGCAGTCCGATGCCTATAGCTAAACGAAGAGAGGAGTTTCCCTAATCGTGGCTTGCATGAATCGTGGCCTGCATGCCGAGATATTGAAAGGATAAACTCTCTCCACATTGGATTTCGAAATCATAGTGAAACCCACATGCTCAATTTTTGGAGAACCGGATACTTTTACCGGCCACGAAAACCCCCATAACCTTAGAAAATTTACTGAAAAAAAAATTCAAAAAGTTTTCCACCAGCCTGAAAAACCGAATTTAAAAAATAGATTAGGTAATTACTTTAATTGTTTTAAACATTGATTGAAATGTTTCTTTTTATTAGGCATGATAGAACCAAGGACTTTCAGATGAGCTGCCATGCCAATTTTATCTAACCATGTTCTTGAAGATGGTACTTCGCGCACTCATGAAACTGTCTTAACTGCTGAAGTTGCTAAGAAGAACAAGATGGAGATATTTGTTTATTTTGCAAATTCTAGTAATGAGGTCTTGGTGCCTCTTGATCCAAATGTTTCAGTTCCTGCTACGGGAAAGAGTTTCTGTGATTTTGTGCCAGAGCAGTTAAGTGTTTTTTATGAGATCTGTGATGAAGCCTCCATGAATCTGAAGATGCATGTATCTAGGTCACTGCTCAGTGGAAATACAGTGAAGGACATCTCTGGATTGTCTTTTATTGGTACGGTGAACAATTGCATCCTTATAACTTGTCCAGATGCCAAGGAAGTTGCAGAACTTATCAAGGAAAGCAAAGATAGAATGCCTTGATGGTCTGTTTTTTGTTGATGCCTTAATAGGCTACGAAACAATGTCTTCTCAAAAATTTTGAATATGAATAAAATCACAATTTTTGATCTGAATGAAGTTGTTGGAATAGAAGTTGAATTGTATTGAACTCTATTGAAAGAGAATGTTACCTGTATTGAAATTACTGTAACTGGAATTGAATTTTAATTTGCTGGCATATATTATAGAAATGCTTAGGTGGCACAGGCCAGGCCACGCAGGCACAGGCCTAGCCAAACAAGCACAGGCCCAGCCACGCAGGCACAAGTCATTTCATTGGAAATTATGGGTTTTAAGAACACCTTGAAATATGAAGGAATTTGCTTTGCCTTACCTTTACATGCATGTGAGACTGGTGTGAGCAAACTGCTTCCTGTAAGTAGACTATGGGGTAGAATCTGAAGCCATCCGTTCTGCAGCCTTCTGCAACCCATTTCCTTAAGTGGGAATAGATTGAAAGCATGTCTCTCTTCAAAATTTGACCCTTCCAGTCCCCTTGGGGCTTTATATATATTTGCTTCTGGAAGCTCAGATCATTGCATGTCCAGGCCCCCATTATAATCCCTGATGCATAACAGTTTTTTAGCTTGGGGGAAACTAAGTATTTGGGCTGCTAAATCTTGTTTGAAATTGCAGATACGAAATTTTCATCCGAATAGCAACAGGGCTTTGCCCATAACAACTAGATTTCAACATTAATGAGACCGCAAATCGCATTGTATTGGGCTCCCGTGAGGCCCTTGCAGCTTGGAGGTTCGAATCCTCCATCCCCTTTTTGGTTGCTTTGTTTTATGCAGGGCATCCGGTTCCTCTGAACAGGATTCCGGCTTTAGACTGTCAGGTTCAGGAGGATGATTGCTTTTGGCAGGGTTGCCGATGGCAAGGTTGCTGATGCTGGAGTCTTCTATAACGGTCCTAGGAAGCTAGAGGCCTGCATTTTGTATAGCAATTGTATAGGAATAAGAAATACAAGAAGAGGCATATATCCACATAAGCAAAGCCACATAAGCAAAGTGTTTGCAAAAGAGGGCTTTTGGGAAACGTGAGTAATTTTCAAGAGAGGGCTTCCAGAGCTTTAGGAGTTGCTGGTTGCATCAGAGGAAGCTGGAAAGCCCAAGAGTTAGATCAGACTTCATCAGATCTTATTCTTCTATTAGGTGGTGTTTTGAATTCTGATCTTGGATTCACTCGATGTATGCGTAGGCTGCCCGGATTCAATTGTACATGATTTTATGAGCATCTTGTGTTGAGGAAAAAGTTTGGCCATAGCTTAAAGATAGGTAATTTGCTGCTGCAAGGCCGTTATGACTGAAATAAGGTCCTGGGTATGGTCAAGGAGCTTTTTGGGAGACTCCAGATTATCAAAATAAGCAGGAAAACATATTAAAATTGGATTAGAATGAGTCGTAATTGAGTTTGGGAAGATCTTTTGGCCTCAAAAAAGGTCTGAAGAGAAGGATTTAGCTGCCGAGGAAAGATGCCGGAGAGCTCTTTGTTTGCTTTTGTATTTGTTTTACTATAGCATCTCAGAGAGGATCAGGTAATCTGTAAGTGGGTTAGGCTGCAACAATTTGGGAAAGAGCCGATTTTGGGTCAAAGAGGATCGGTTTAGATGCAAATCCACGCTGCCAGGCCTCCAGATTGGGTGGGTTCCTCCCCAGGAAATCGGGTTAGTGTTCTTAAAATCCGATTTGTTGCAAAGATGCCGGAACCCCATTTCTGACAAAATAATTGGTTAACGACAAAAAAACTCTTTTATAATAGCATAAGGAGGTATAAATCCGGTTGATAAATATTTAGCCAGAAATTTTTTATGCTCTATTAATTATAAAATACTATACTTCCTTTCTTTCTTCGTAGACATATTATATATAGAAGAGGCTTTTTCTTAGTCGCTAAGAAATTAGGAGGGAAAATATAGGTTTCGTTCATTTTCTTCAAGTATGGCGGCGGCGAGATACATTGGCATTTCCTGTCGATATTTTAAAATGAAGGCATTTTACCGGTGAGTTGTAATATGTGTAGGCAGCATCCTATTGATTTTTGAAAACTCCGGTTAGATTTAATAAATAACGGCATATTTTTGGTTGTGAAATTCTAATCTGGAGGCCTGACGCTGCCACTAATTCTACGTTTTTTTTCTTTTGATTATTTTTTCGTTGTTTTCACATGTATGTATTTTTATGTTAGCACGTAAACTAAACTAATTGAGTACAAAAGCAATAATTGATTTTGGGTATGTTAGAGTAAAGCTTTAAGCTTAATGCTGAGCTGGAGGAGAGCGGATCCAAAAGCCGCAGATCTGGGCAGAGAATTAAGAAATTGTAAGAAGTCTTGCATTTTATGAATGGTTGCCTTTAACTAAGACATTATGTAATTTAAATCTAAAAGAATAAAATGTATCAAGGATAATTATACGGGCTTTTTCTTGGAGATGGGGCTAGCCTTGGGACTGCTTGACATGAGTTCTAGGCAGTTGCGGTCAGGAGACCTTACAGATTTTTAAGGTGGAAATGCGTAGTTGTGAGACCTCGCTTGCATGTGCCAAATAATGTCTTAGCTATGAAAATGGCTTTTAATATAATAATTCTAAAAACCTTATAATTGAATTAATTGAGAATGGTGGCATGCAGCAATGGTACATCATCAGTGCGATCTATCAACGAACTAGCTTCAACTGGACAGACTGAGATCATGGACATCCTCAGCAAGTGTGGTCTGCACATGCATAATAAAGGTCATATTGGAAATCACATGTCATAATCTAATAATGGTGTCACTGTGTCCTATTGTCTTGGCTTGGTATTATGTAATTGGATCGTCCGGGGTCGGACTTCCAGGTTCGGTGGCCTGGGTAGTTCCGGCATTCTTATGTCATCTGTGCTCTATGTTGTTCTTGTGCTCTATGACACCGGACATAGTTCTCCTGGCAAGGATGCTACGTCACCTCTGTGACTCAATGGTAAGAGATCCTCCAGCGCCAGACGTGAGCTGGGAAGGGTATGTGCAGAGGTTCACCCCGCCACTCCCACTACAGGGCTTGGAACGTAAGCTGGCGGGGTATGTTTATGCTAACAGGGCCTGCATGTAGGATGGCTGAGCTTCCCATTGTCTCGGAGTTTTGTTTCTGTTGTTTGACACTTTGGCATGGTTGTTTGCTCCTGATGCTCATGATGTTTGTTGTTGACATTGTTAGCAGTGTTCACAGGACTTTGTGTGTTTGATATTGCTCATGTTCTTGTTATTCAAGGTTCCAGAGTGTTTCCATGTATGCAGAAACAGCTAGGGATCCCCACTTAGTCACAAGGACTAACCCCATTGAGTGCATGTGCAGTGAATCTGCAAGGCAACAACCAGGTTGGTGGCGGCAATGTAGTAGGGGATCGTGACAGTCTAGAGCCAGAAGTTTCTTGGATTTGCTTAGTTGATGTTTGTTGAGGGTATTCCTGGCAAACCCTCAACTTGAATGGTCTAGGACCTCTAGGTTGCTTCAGGCAACCACTCTGAGCTCAAAATATGCAAGAACAATACTCAAAAAAAGCTGTTAGTACTGACTTCCCAATTTGTGAAAAAACTCTGTGTGCTTTTTTCTGTGCCTCGTGCAAATGACAGTGAGGTTTTTCTTGAAATCAGGATGAATGTGATCTTAACAAGTGATATTAGACATGTGTAGAATCCATTTTGAAGTCAAACAACTCAAAGCACATCAAATCTCAACATCTGACTCAGTCAGAATTTGGTCAATGCCCTCAACAGAGAGCTGGTTTT
>JAANSK020291923.1:0-10434 GCA_011763485.2 Isoetes engelmannii
AAAAGTCAACATGGGCAATCGATGCATCGATTGCCGGCCGCAACATGCCCCAAGAAAAAATGCCAAAAAAGGCACCGATATACAAGTGTATACCAGGAAAAAAGCTTCGTGCCGAAGGTTCGCAATTTATAAAGATTTGTCCTCTCTGCCAGTACTTTAATTTCTCAAGGCGTTGGTCTAATCATGCATTGTAGAGTAGAACCATGTTGCATCCTGCTAGATGCGTAGTTCTAGAATGCCGCATGCCATTTTGTTGATACTTTCTGTAATTCGTACCTTGTCTGCCATCATATTCTTGCTCTTTCTGCTATTGTTACTTTTTATTCGACCTCTAACTCTGTTACTAATTTGTATTGACCTTGTACTGCTATTTATCTCAAGCTATTTTTATTACTGCTTGTATTTGACAGTGAAAAATATCTTGAATCATAATATATGTTGTCTAGCTTCATTGCAGTAGAGCTACTTTGCTTGGTCCTACAACGTGATTATGTTGTTTCACTTGCTTGCTTAACCGTTTGTCTCAATGGCTTGATTTTCAGGTTAGATTCAAGATTGGGCTAGAATACTAAAAATCATATATTTATCAAGCATTTTGTTTTCAAACATCACCATACATATGGGCATATTCTTGGGAGAATTATTCTAATCATTTTATCTTTAGGTATTTGGATGCATAATTGGATAAGGAATGCAGTTGTCTGAGCTTTTAAATTGTTGTTATATCCTATTTTAAGATGCATGGTTTAGATTAAAATGTATTGTGTGTGAAAAAACATGAAATGAGATAAAATGAGTAATTATTAAGTCTGAGACTATGATTGTCTAGAAGACATATGCAGCCCCAATCCATTTTGGGATTCTATACACAGCTGCGCAGTTCCACCACAGCCAAGAGCTAAAGAGAGGCAATACAGACAGGAGTTAAAGAGACAGTAACAGACAGGCTCTGAGGAGTTAATGGAGGGAAAACTTGTCAGCAAGCTCGTATAAGGCTCCGAGGAGAAAAATTTGTCAGCAAGCGCGTATTTGTCGTTGACCGAAACAGTAACAGACAGACTATGAGGAGTTAAAGGGAGTATTATCTATGTATCTCCTATGAAGAGTTGAGGGAGGTTAAAAATTGTTATCAAGCTCGTATGTTCATCGTTGACCGAACTGACCATTTGCTAAGTAGGTAAAGGGCCCTCTTAGTGGGTTCCACATTGCGTAGATTGTTTTCTTGTTTATATGGTACAAGAGATGTGACTACCGTTTGGCACCTCTTTTGTAGCATATATACCTTGTTCTTAGGATGAACCAAGGGACTACTTTTAATCACTCTTTTCTAGCCTCGTTTTATTTGTGTAATCTCAGATGTAATATATGAAAAGCTCATACTTTCTTGAGTCAATTTCTTGATGCAGTGTGTTCTAGTGATTCTCATTGAAGCTCAAAAGTTTCGATGTAAGTAAAAAAAAGAGGAAAAACCACCAAAATGCCAAACAATTTTCAAAATCAATAAAATGCCTTTAAAAAATGGGTTGTTTTTCTAAAATGGCTTTAAAAAATGGGTTGCTTTTCTCAAATGTAGTAGGAACAATAGATAGTTCACATAATGCAGCAGATACTTGAAAATGCAGTTTTAACATAATACGAACATTTTGCAACAGTACGCGTAGAGGTTCTAGTCCTTATCAGTTGTGTACTGCAGTTATTGCTTTTGCAACAGTACGTGTAGAGGTTCTAGTCCTTATCAGTTGTGTACTGCAGTTATTGCTTTTGCACTGATTTCAATATATCAAACAGAGACATCTCTGTTGGTAGAGCTCGATAGCATTCTTGTTAGAAATGCACAATTGGATAGAGGTTGATGAAAAATCACATGAAACTATTATTATCAAAGTCGATTAGACTATTGTTCCATCTTGATATTCATAGTAGATGTGAAGGTCACTATAGCGGGAATCACTTTTAAGAAAGATTTTATTATTATCAACGTTGGTAATCGAGACATCAATGACTTCCAATAATCTTTAGTCGATCATGGCTGAGAACAAACAATGATGTTCATGGTTGGAGTTCTTGAAATTTGCAAAGCAAAGGCAAAAGAAATGAATAGTAGAGCTTGAACAAACGAGAACCAACTGATGCTTTCTAGTCTCCAAAGGAATCAATATTAAATACATCAAATAAACTTGGAGAATCTCATTAAGTTGGAGAGTAAATTAGATCTCAATATTCTGATTCTATCCCCTTTTGATTCTAGAATTGACAATTTTGAAACACCCTCTCAAATAGAAAGTATATCAAGTGATATGTATAAGACCAATCTCAACAACAAACTTGGGCAATTTCAGTTGAGCTAAGATTTCAATCATTATGTCTGCTATCATGTCTTCAGTGGGGCAATGAACTAGAGCTAGAATCTGCTTCATGCTTTGAAGAATGACAAGACTAAGAGATGGTGTTAGCAACTTGATTGTAAGTTACATGCAGAAACCAATATCTCTGTATGGAACGTATCAACGTCTTCCTATCCAGGTATCTACGCCTCTTTCGACCGAGAAATAGTAAGCCCACAACCTTATCGTTGAACTCGTATGACTGGCCTGATTGCTTGCCATGCAGATCGCAGGGGCGATCTCCTTGATCTAGCAACTTTATACTGCGTTCGTCTAGACATGTGGGTTGGCAGTAAAAATATTAGCAACCTGGGTGCGGACAATGATGATAAAGACCACCCTCAGCTTGATGCGATCACACCTGCGATCTAGCGGACCAGCTGGGTCATCGGGGACACCTAATGAGGTACCCACTACACAAGATGCTGGACCTGAGGATGGTGATGACCATTATTAAGTCATCTAGAAGAGATCGCAGCCACACCTCACGAACCGGTGATCAGGCTCCAGATGGTCACGTAAGCTAACTTATATAATTGCCTGGTCAACCGCTATTGACGATGACATGTTTTCCACAACGCAGACCCAAATGTCTTCCCAGCTTAGTGGGAAGAGGATGTGGTGGTGGTCTTCAGTAAGGAAGTTGTGCCCGACTTCCAGGTGCCAGATGCCTTATCTAGTTTGCCACCGATAGATGATGTTCGTTCTTGTCAAGGTCATGGAGGTGTTTGATGTGACCATTGTAATAATAGCTATTCTGCTGGGAGCTACGGGTGGGCGCCCCGAGCTTCTGCAGTCCACAGGACGATGGGTTGATCAAAGATACCTTACGAGGTACATACTAGACAGGTAGCTGTACTTGACGGCCTTCACGTTAGCTGCAAGCGATCGCAATCGCGATCTTACAGAGCACAAATGTCAATGCATATACCTGTCGAGAACTTCAGTCTCTTGGTACCTGAACGTGAGATGGTGGTGGGCACATCTTCCGCAGATACAGCTAAGTCTACCAAATGTCTTCCCAGCTTCTACTTTTGCCAGAGGGTGTGGTGGTGGTTGGCATTCGGCACCTCTTAAAAACAAAGTACCTCCCCGATGAAGGAAGACATGCTCGACCTTAAGGTTTTGAGATATCTTCATTGCTAGAGCCGGGCATAGAGGTCTCTCAATCTTGTATAACTTGTGACGATGCCTAGTCCGCTTGGAACTACGTTTGGGCAGCGTCGATCATCAGCATGATGGTGTCCACCAACCTCAGCACGTGGCGATCGCATCTATGATCAACAGGACCAACAGGGAAAGTTTTAGGGAGCCTACAATTTATCCTAGGTACAATAGATTGGCCATTCCCCTTGCTATTTATGCATCTAAATGTAGCACGAATTGGCCACTTTTCAAAGTTTTCTCCGAGACAGTTGTAACCTAAATGGTGATTTTTCGACCAAGCCCCTACAAAGGCCGTAACTTAAATGGCAATTTTTATCACGAAATCTTATGACATGTAGAACTCAATTGCGTAAACGTAGAGACAATAATGAATTTGATTTCCCTTGTAAATGTACTAACATTCACATAAATATAATAATCGTGCACCACAACATAATTAAGATAATTGTCATACACTACCAACACACAAAAACATTTGATAAAAAGTGCACCAAGTTCTATGCATCTACATCCACTTCAAACCCCAATGTCAAGATTAGGCCTTGAATTTCAAGATTAGGCCTTGGGCATTAATTGGGCGCCTCTGTTTGGCCATGTAGGCTTTTTGTTCTTCAATCGACCTGAATAGTAAAAATGCTCAAGAATGCATGCCAGCTTGCCAGTTTCAACAAGGGCTGGACCTGCAACAGGCTCGACGGGCACAATGATGGCTACAACCAGTTTAAGGCAGACATATAGGAAATCCGCGAATATTTTAGAATTGACCCAGAATATCTCGGATTCTCGAGGCACGACAAGACAGGTTACATGTGCTCCAGCATGGCAGCCATCTTCGGAATACCAGTTTCTCTGTACAGGAAGACCTTACGCTAACTCAGCTCAGTAGCCGGAGGGAGGAGCTTCGCAGAGTGCGGGAAGCGAGATCACAACGGAAATGAGCGGTTTACAGGGGAGGGGTTGCGATCATTCGTGGCCAGTGGCCTCAAGATCCATGGCTGGGGTACGCTTAGGTATCTAATAGAACATACTAAACTGTAAGCATGTAAGCGTAGAAGTTTGATGTTTGCTGCTCCAGGACTTCGGTCCCGGTTCTGTTTAAGAACTTTGGTCTTCTTTTGTACTGTGTCGTCGCATGTCCATTGAATGCTGCCTTTGTGGCGCGACGTTAAAATATGCTTCCTTCCTTCCTTCCTTCCTTCCTTCCTTCCTTAAGGGCAACCCAAAAAAAAATCACACATAATCGAGTAAATTAAAAACGATTTCCTAACTAGAGGGTTTCCCCACATATTAAACTTCGAAAAAGACATGAAACAATTTCAGGTCGGAAGGTTTAGGGTTTAGGAAGCCATAGCCGCCATGCTGCTGTTCATCTGCCCTGCACTGGGCGCTCTATTGTAGCAAGCATCTCAGCAGAATTTTGTTATTCCTGATCCACGAGAGGTTTGATGGCAAACAAACTTGCGCCTCCAACCTATTCTCTGCACGATGGCAAACGTGCAAGCCCCATACTATCTTCCGGTGGAATCAGAAGCGATGGACGTTCACTTGAAAGCACCAGACCGGCATTTTTCAAAACAGGTGCAGTAAGCGCAGCAGCAGGATCGGCATATGCAGAGTTTGGACAAACTAAGGTCATAGTTTCTGTCTTTGGCCCACGAGAAAGTAAGAAAGCCCAAGCATTCAGTGATACAGGTAGGCTCAATTGCCATGTAAAGTTTACTACCTTTGCAACTGCTGTTAGGGGGAAGCCCAATCAGTCATTAGACTCTGCAGAATATTCATCTGCACTATATAAATCTCTGGCAGGGGCTATTGATTTGCATTCATTTCCTAAGACAACAGTAGATGTTTTTGCATTGATTCTACAATCTGGTGGAGGGGATTTGAGTGTTGTTATAAATTGCGCATCACTTGCGCTTGCAGATGCTGGGATTGCCATGTATGACCTTGTGTCAGCAATATCTGCAAGTTTTATTAGGGATATGATCCTTTTGGACCCTACTGATGATGAGCAGAGATATGAAGACGGAAGCTTGTTAGTTGCACATATGACTTCGAGAAATGAAATTACTCATCTTACTATGACTGGCGAATGGTCTTCTGGGAGGATTTCGGAAGGTTTGGAGTTGTGCGTTGAAGCATGCATAAGCCTTGGGAAGGCTATGAGGTCCTGCCTCAAGGATGCTGCAATGGGTATGCAATAATCATCGTTTGTTTTGCAAAGTTCTGCCTTTTTATTGGATTCAAATTTTGAAGACTTTCTTCTGTTATCCTGATGCATGTGTTCCTTGAAAAGACTTATGATATTGGCCTGTTGAATGTGAAATGTCTGTTAGTCCAAAGCTAGTTTTGATCCATTCATTAAGGGTCAGCTAGTCATTCATTGCTGACATGTGCAGAAAGAAGCATGGGCATTCCTTTTTAATTACGTTTTGGATTAAATTCCATTTATCACATGCTGCTAATTCCCTTATCAAACTGGAATCTTCATGAGCATTGTCTTACCATGAAACACAGTATTCAGACTTGGTTCACTCCTGTTGCAGAACTGTCAGTTCCAGAATCAAAGGAGATAGAATTAAAAAAAGATAGAATTAGAATGTTGAAATCTAATCAACTCTCCAACAAACTGTACTTAATTAGATTCTTCAAGTTTATCTGCTATATTTATTGTTGATTCCTTTTGAGACTATAAATTGAGTCTCCAAGCTTAATGAAATCATCAATTGGTTCGCGCTTGTTCAATCTCTTGTGTGTTCATCTCTTTGCTTTTGTTTTGCAATCTCAAGGGGTTATGGGCCCCTCTAAATTTGCCTAAGCCAGTTAAGCCTTTTTGTGCCACATAAGGTCTAAGCTTCCACTTGATTACTGTCTCATTCTTTCTGTAATTATTCATCATGGGTTCTGCTATTCTTGCCTGCTGATTGGCGTCTATTACCTAGCTTCACTGGCAAGAATTTTTCTAAATGCGAAAACGGAAAATTTAATTATTATCGAGGATAAACAACTCTAGGAAGTTGTTGATCCAAGGCTTCTATGCCATGAGCAAGTTATGCATCTGCATGGAGCCTTGAGGTTGTGATTGATGCTCTCAATCTTGGCCAAGACTGGCCAAAAAGGATCGCAAAGCAAAAGTGGTTCTCAATCTTGACTTGGCCAAAAAGGATCGGAAAGCAAAACTGTTATATGTACACCTGCACGATGGAGTAGTGCATTCTGCTGAGGGGATTTGGTCTCTTCTATTGCATCACTACGAATCTCAAACACATCTGAAGAGAAATGTAGTCCATGCGGCACATCTAAAGCATCTAGGCAACTAAGATTTTAGATGCGTTTGTAAAAGAAAAATAATCAATGATAAATTTCTTTCCAAACCTCTCCTTGAAGTCTGTTGTAGCTTTGGTATATTATGCCAGGCTTTATTTTGCTGATGCTAAGAGCTCTCTTATCAATTGCTAGTGCTGCACTGCCAGTTGAAATGATGCCCAAAGCTCTGCCCTGCAGCCGAAATGATGCTTTGCCCTACTTTTTGACATGTAACCTACCATAAACCTGTCGAGATGATGCCCAGAGAGATGCAAGAGATGTGAGATGATGCCCAGAGAGATGCTAGAGATGTATGAAGCAGAGAGATGTGAGATGATGCCCAGAGAGATGCTAGAGATGTATGAAGCTGCCGAATGATGCCGGATTCTGGTATAATGGAGGAGCAGATGCAAGAAGGCCCATTTGGGCCTTCAAAAATAGCATTCCAGGAATCCGGAGGAGCAGATGCAAGAAGGCCCATTTGGGCCTTCAAAAATAGCATTCCAGCTATGTTTGGCGCAGCAAAAAGGTTGATGGACATAGAAGAAAGCTTTTAGGGTAAAAAAAATTACAGCAAAAAGTTAGACACATCTATCTTAAGATGCGTGCGTATGTGGAACACTGGATTCTATAATTGCTACAGATAGACTCATTCTGCATAAGTGATTATATGAACAGCATTTAGCATCTACCTTGTCACTGATGTCTTGATTTCTAGAGGTGATGACAGAGTTGGAATGCGGGGGGCAAGTCTGGATATATGTTTCTCCTTGCCATCTCATCCAGGACAGAGGTACGCGATGCCACCTTGCAAACGCACAGGTGATAAGGAGGCAGACAAGAAAGAGCAAACGCACAGGAAGAAAATGTCCGAGGAAAGAATGAAATACAGTTGGATGCAAATGGAAGGGATGAAATCTTTCAGCCACAAATGCAGATGTCCCTTGCGTTCTATATTTTGCAGCAACTAGTTCTGCAAGATGGATGTGTGCTTGACATATTTTCAGTTGCTCTAATGTAGGAAAAGAAGAGCGTGGCCTTTGGAATATGATGACAGAAAGGCAAGATTCCTGCAAAGCTTCTTCGCCTACCTTGGCAAGCTAAGAAAGGAAGAGCCAGAGGGAATTGACAAAGATGCAGTGGAAGATGTTGATCAGGACATGGGTGAGCCTTTTGGAGTAGCTAAGGATGCAACCATAATGCAGGAGGCAGTGATACCAGATGACTTGATCACTATCTTAGACAAATATGACGGTCTTGCATATGCCGATACAATGGAAAGACTGAAGTCAGGAGAAATTAGAGCCTCCATGGCAGACAAGTTACGCAGAGATATGGATAAGATGGACCGAGATATTGTTAGTGTGCAGCCTTTTTTCCTAGGCTTGAAAAATTTGACCGAAAATTTAAACAAGGTCATGCATGTAATAGGTCATGATTCATGCATGGATCAACGAGTGACGTAATGGACGCCCATCGAGACGAGGATGCAAACCTCTATGATGAATCTCAGGAATTAATCAACATGTGTGATAGCATGCAGCATAGGCCAACCGGGGAACTTGCACAGTCCTTTACCTGAAGCCCTTGTAGACTATGGTGTTGAGCCGGATAATGGGAACGCAAGGTCCATCGGCTACGCGGATATGGCTATGGGAGATTTACTAGGCGGGAGATGGACTCCGGAAGTGGTAATGTCCATTCTATGTACAGAGGCTGGGGAAGATCAAATGTGGATTCTTCTTGGAATGATTGCAACTGCGATTTATATGAGCTTGATGGTCACTCAAGATGCTACTATTTGGCGTTGTACACAATAGTGATGTATATAAGATATTATCTTTCCATCTAGGTTCGCCATGGCGTTTATTTCAAGCTTTAGATTACTTGGAAATATTGATTCGAAAATAACGGTGTCCGTAATTCGCCGCCTACGCCATGGCATCATTGTGCACATAATCGCAACGGCGATCCTCTAGGCGCTAAACTCACTACTTTGAAGTAAGTGCACGTAAGGTCCCGAAATATTAAAAAATCGGCCAAATTTTGGTGTTAGTGAGTTTGACCGGAAGCGAGGCTCATAATTTCGTGATTAATGAACGTTCTGAAGGTCTTCTTGCTTGGGAGGGGACTATGCCCGTTCTCAAACTGTGCTTTATACGCATGCTACACATAGTTACCCGGAACCAATTGGTTTCCATTCCAGAACTAGTTCCCGAGGGTCGGGCGTTCTCGGAACTCCTATGGAAGTTCTCATATGGCCTGTTCTTCCAGCCGAAAAATCGTGGTCGTGCGTGACCAATGAGCACCGGGAAGGTAAAAAATGCAGCTTGCAGATCCTCACCATCCTAGTAAGCTCAAGGAGCCTACTGCCAAGTCAACAAAAAACCATTCGAGTAGTCGAAAATTGTAGAAGAAGAAAGAAACAAGTTGATCAAACAAGCTATTGTATTTCGTTTGAAATATTTTTCATCTTGCTTCTCTATTGCTCTTCGATTTCTTTTTTGATGTTTGCTTCTATTGCTCTTCTGAGCAGACAAACAATTACCAAGGTCTATTTTGCTGCATGCTTCTCTATTTTTTCTATTTTGCTACTGGCTTCTAATGCTCTTTTGAGCAGACAAAAAGTATCAGGTTATGTATTAGAACTTAAGAAATATGTTTAAATCGAAAAAAAAAAATGTTCAAAGTTCTAATAGTATTGTTACATAGTAGCTATACATGTGTTTGCTTGCAACTCAGCCCCCTTAAAGCATTTTTTTTATTCTGAGTGTTCTACAATCTTCGTTATGCAAAAGGAACTCCAAATTTATTTTCAAAATTTAAAAATTCGAATGTTGGCCGTTCCTGTTCCTATCCATTCCAGTTCCAGTTCCTGTTCCAGACGCTATTCATTATGCTTGGGATGTCAATGGCAAGAGGCCTAAAACTGTGCAAATTTTAAAATATATTGTAGATATGTGGAAGGACATAGCACCTTCAAGCAATGATTCTTAATACATGAGTACTTTTGTATTATCATATATCTTATATCACTTGTATAATATATGAAGACATCTTTATTGAATATAATATGTGGATGCCAAAACAATACTAGTAATATGATGTATAACTCATACATGAGATATAGCATACATGAATCATAACTCATTATTACCATCCAGGCTCATCATGAGTAGGTGGTCCAGTGACTCTATCAAGCTCATAAGCGCCACGCTCTAGCACCAAAATAATATGGATGATGACACGGTATAACCCATGGAAATCTTCAGCACGACCATTAGCTATTCCAACCAGCCAGGGATCGAGCAGGACCCCTCTTTGATGGCATCTACAAATATCGTTAAACCTCATAGAGCAAACAAGTAAGGGAGTCGAGGTGTTCAAGAAGAGGAAGCAAGGTAGATCCCTCTCTAGGGCGATTTGCATTCCGACATAGCAAATGGATGCCTTATGCCTTCGAATGAAGTTGTACTTATACCCATAGAATTATTGAGGTGCAATATGTAGCACAATAACAGGGGGTTCCAGGGGGATTTAATATGGATGTATAAATGACCATGCTCGAAACCATAGA
>JAANSK020291934.1:0-20001 GCA_011763485.2 Isoetes engelmannii
ACATCGCTCAATTAGTATTATTTGCTGCAAAAATTAAGAAATCTATTCAGAATGCATGCTCCCCATTGTCGAATTTCTTAGGGGTTGCCCTGCCTTAGTACGATAGAAAGTATATGATAAAAGAGTCATATTTGCATACTTTAACCAAGTATATTTACCGCACCTCCTGAAGCATATCATGATCCTCATACATGATCCGCATGCGCCTCTCTATCCTGCATCATCCAAAGCCTTTTCTGTCTCTCTAACGATGGCTAATAACATCTCCTGCATTCCATCATTATTATTCCTACCACTTTTAGCACTTCAAAATATAAATTATTATTATCATGCCCCACTTTATTATCATTTTTAACTTTATTATCGTGTCCCTATAGTCATGCATTGTGATTCAATTGTTGTTATGTGCAGTTAAGCATGAGGAGAATGGCGTGAAACAAATGAGGTGCAAGCTGATCAGCACAAACCACCACCATCAGCACAAACCACCACCATCAGCACACCACAACCTGCACATGGTAGTAACCCTATTGGCGTGATGTCATTATGGTTGCATACTGTTCAATTGGCACATCAATGAAGATACCTTTATTGAAGCACATAAACTTTATATTTTATATATTGTTTTTTGTTTTATATTTGGTAATTTAAATTCTAGAATAAACACATGCTTACAATGTTTTGAATATGTCTATAATAACTTTACATATGTTGTGTACTTTGTTTATCTTTCTCTACACCGTCCCCAAGGCCCCGAAGGGGCCAAATAGTTTTTTAGTTAACACAAACCATTATATTCAATACTTTTGAATAAATTCCCCCTAAAACCCCCTTTGGTTTGGGTGCATATTCACACGTGGGGTGACGTAGGGCAGCGAGAGCCCCTTTCATACCCTCTAAAATA
The DNA here is from genome assembly GCA_011763485.2 of Isoetes engelmannii. Lineage (NCBI taxonomy): Eukaryota > Viridiplantae > Streptophyta > Lycopodiopsida > Isoetales > Isoetaceae > Isoetes > Isoetes engelmannii. The sequence goes on from JAANSK020291934.1 coordinate 905, forward strand.
CTATAATACATGTATGAAATCAACACCATTGAGTACATTGCCCCAAACCTTATAGTATTTTGTAAGTCTTGTTATACAGTATAAAAAAACTTGTACGAGCATACCCCACAAACGAGGATCGCTACCTACTGTCCAAATCAAAGCACCCCAGATACTAAAATAGACTACACTAGAAGGCTTTTTCGCCCTGGAACCATCTGCGCAAGTCGAGAAAGTACCCCAGATGCTAAAACAGACTATATTGGAGACTTTCTTGGCTCGCGAGTCGAAAAAGCACCCCAGATGCTAAAACAGACTACCCTTGGAGAATTTCTCGACTCGCCGGGTCGAGAAAGCACGCCAGATGCTACATCCCTGTGTTTATTAAGTAGTAGTTATTCAATGAGAAAGCACCCCATATCCTAAAACAGACTATACTAGGAGACTTTCTCAATGAGTCGAGAAAGCACCCCAGATGCTAAAAAAGACAACATTGGGGGACTTTCTCAGCTCGCAAGTCGAGAAAGCACCGCAGATGCTAAAACACCAGATGTAAGTGTGCCATCTTCTTTCACTCCTTCCAGGTCCTTCCATCCCAGATTTCGACAATTAATCGGTGCGTTTTTGCCTTATTCATAGAGGCCGAGGAATAACTCATAATTGACAAAGATTTAGTGTGGTAAAACTTGCCCTTTGGCACGTCTTCAACACACAAGGAGAGGTGCTTATTACATCATCACTTTATATGTGATCAGGTAAAAAGTGGGGAAATAATTGTTCTGTATAGGCCTACGGATATACAATGTGCAGACATATTTACAAAAGCTCTGCGAGAGTCTAAATTTAAAATGTTTCAAAAGAAGTTGGGAGTAGGAGATGTTGGAACTGATACCACATAGGCATGAGAGGGAGATTGTTAGAATTACTTATTTGGCAAGCCTATGTGATCGTAATGGTTGGTTACACATGGCAATTGAATATAGAAACACATGGATATTCTGCATATACAATTGCATGCACATGGTAGAACTTAAGGTATGGCAAAGATTGAAAAAAAAAGGGGAGAATTTTTTTTAACCGATAGTGTGACGTAGGATTGGACGTCAAGCGACTACCGGCGGACTTCAAGTCGCCCCATACCTGGATGATTAGAGCTGCTATAGCTCGGTTAAATCTGCATGCGATCAGAACCTATTGTACGGTGATTCTTTGGACAAGAGGAGGTGATTCTACAGAGTATAGTTTGGTGCTCAAATCTACTTAAAACGTGTTTGAGGTTTTTGGATGATGCCGGTGTACCCTTTTTTTTGGCGTTACATTTGGAACAAAAAAGGGGTTTTCCGGCCAAACGTCCCTTTTTCGGCTATTTCTCCCCCTTCCCCTTGCGTTATCGCTAATCATATGAAAATGAAAATTTGTAGAACGCCAGTAGTGGATCTCGCTTTGATTACGGCCCGCTGGCTCGAATGGAAACGACTTCCTTGCTTAGGGTTCGTGTACTCACATTTTGGAGCCTGGAGCTTGAGCTTGGAGCCGGAGTTTGGGGATGTAGAAAAACTTCATTTCAGGTTTTGATTGTTTTTCTTTCCCTTTTCCCTTCCCCTATCTCACGCCTAATTTGCAGATTAATATTCGTTTTGATGTTGCTATGCCGACAGAATAAGACTTATTAAGTAGTTAAATTGGAGAGAGGAATCGATGGGCTTATCTTTGTACAAGTTGAAGACGATTGCAGGGTGCAGGTAATCCTGCATTTACAATTTCAAGCCTGAAAGCACCAATGTCATTTGTTATAGCTAAAAATTTGTGGATAGAGGAAGAAAAGAGGTGGATTTTCGTTACCTGAAGCTGCAGAGAGCTGAAAAGTTTTGATTTCTCTTGTCTGGCTGCTTCATCAAGGTAAATCCATGCCAAACGAGAACCCATCGAACTTATACATGCAACAAAGAAGCAGGAGCTCACGCCTTGAGGCATCAGTTGAGGCGCCCGGCGCCAGGAGCTCGTATTGGCGCCAGGTGCTTGCTTGGCGCTAGGCGCCTCAGGACCTCGTTGGTCGCCTGGCGGCAGGAGAAGAAAAAAATAAATAGATAACAAAATTCACCGGGATATCAGGCGCTAGGTAAAGACCTTGCCATATAAGAAGAAATGAAAATCAACTTAGCCCCAAAATTAACACTGCGTGGGAAGCCCAAAATACTTGGCGGGAAATCCAAATTTTAACAGTAGGCGGGAACCTTAAAAACTAACACTCGAACCCCCAAAATTAATACTCGACAGGAAAACAAAAATTAGAACTAGGCAGGACCCCCAAAACTAACACCCGTCGAGTTCAAAATCATGGAATAATTTCATAGTAAACGGAATCGTGGTTTTTTTTTATCTGGGATGCTGATTCTAACAACATATACTAAAAAACATTGGAAAGGCCACAATTGCAAAAATAATCATATAAACTTATTTTTCATTTGAAACACCTCGTACCATGATATTCTACCTTTGCATAGAGAATGGAGAATAGTGGAAGGGGCGAGAACAAGAACAACTGAGACGTGAATTTGAAGCCTTTAATAAAAAAAAAGAAAAAAATGGAGTTCCCAACTATCACAAATGTATTTGTTACTTGCTTTACTTTGTTTGCAAGACCTGTGTTCTCTGCACAAAATTTGGGAAAACATATTACAAAGATTTCCATTTCTAAGGCTATCAAGTGATGATTTCAACATGTCTTTTTAAAGAAACTGTTGAACTTGGAATTAAAAAGACTTAGACGTTTGTTTGACGCCATATCCATGATCTTGGAGTTATTTTAAGATTTATTATTTCTTTTGTATAATTTTACTTTAATTTAGTTGTATATGTTGAATTATTTGTTTTCTCATTTTCATGTTAGGAACGTGTAATCGAAACGTGCACAAGGCTGTTCCCAGTTGCGTTCCCGGTAAGACACACTTAGAAAATGTAAAGATGAGTTCATGGAACACCTCAAGCATGGGAACACATATGGGAATGAGAAGGGAGTGGGGAACACGGTTCCGGGCATCTACGCTTCAAATAGCAAGACATATCCCATCCTTCACAACACCACTCCAAGTAGATAGACCATTTTTTATGCCCATAGATGCCACATAACAATGCTATATGCATGTGCATATTTCTCATTGCCTCCATTCGCACAAGTTCCCACCATCTTCGAATTAAGACAGGCAGATGGATTGGGAAGCTACGCCAGGATAAGCTTTGTCAATGCTGCCAGATGAAGATGAGTGCCACACTTTCTAGAGCTGCTCGGTGTATAATCATATTCGGACACACTACGCTCTGTTGGTCAGACCCGACGAGTCAGTACACATGATACTGAGCACGACCTCAATGCGATCACTAGGATCATACATTCAGGAGGTAATGGACATGAGGACTCATATATGCTCCTAGGCAACCACCTAACGTGTGTATATACTTCATCATGTATATTTGTACAACTTGTCAGCAATCTTATTGCTACCATGGTTATTCCATCGAAAACCCTTCGGGCGGGGTTTTTTTAGTTCGAGTAATAATACGCCTACTATGGTCTTGTATTGGGTCCTATGCGCCGATTGGTCTCCGCGGACGATAAAAAACAATTTAATTTTATTCAATTCTTCTTGATGCATATACCACTTAAAAAATTTATTCCTTATGGTGTGCTCCAACTTATACGGTCCAAATGACTAATTGATCTCTAACAACTATAAAATCAAATCCAACTCAATTATGCTAATTGGGTTGTTCAGAAATTGAGTGTATTGTACGAAATTTAACAATTGCCCTTGATTTCAAGCGCAACTAGACAAGCTTATGTGCAAAATTACCAGCTGCCATCTCATTTTCCATCTAAACATTCTGGTTGTAAACAAGATAACACAAGAATCTACGCATTCATGGGACATGATAGGACCCCTCTGGAGTTATTGCTCAGTACATGGACTTGCCCAAGGGGTTCTTGGTGGCTTCCAAAAAGCATAACATATGGTGATAAGAGAATGCATTGTAGAAAGAGAGAAAGCGAAATTTGATGACGAGGTTGGTGGGTCGACCTCGGCATGACAAGAAATTCGAAGACAAGGTCCTGTGCGGACCTTAGGATATTGACAATTGTCAAGGTTACGTGTAGTAATGGAACATTGCTCAGGCACCACAGACACCACAGTTCTTTAATGGAACATTGCTCAGAGACACCACACTTCTTCGAACCACTATGCTATTTGGCACTTCAAAAAATTCTTCATATGACGCCCTATAATGGAAAAGCAAATGGGGGCAAGGTTAAGGAGAAAAATATTTTGGGGTCCCGACAACACAAAAAAATGTCCTGTGTTTGTAGGAAAATGCAGAAAATAAAAATAGCAAATGATAAATAAAGAAATAGGCAAGACAAGCAGCCGCCAAAGCCGCCTCTGCCGTTCGGACCACCGGAAAAAAAATCACGGTCACCCTTTTGCGTGTTTTTTTTTTCTCCTCCTCTTTCTACCCTTTGTTTACTTAGCGGGCTGGATATGGTGAACCAAGCTCTCTAATGCCGCATTTTGCCCTTCATTAACCTCGCCAGTGCCGGCCATAGCTCAACTAGCTTCCTGGGACAGTATACTTCTCTTTCACGAGCTCCAGAGTGAAAATGCCGTGCAAATAAGGCCGATTTCTCATGCAGGTATGGCCCAACTCTTAGAACAGCACTGGCATGCAATGTGAGATGATGGGTTGTCTGCAGGACGAGAAGCTACTTTGTTATCAAAAGAAAGAGCTTTACTGCTCAGATGAACATGTTCAGGAAGCTGGTTGTCACTGTTGGATGGGGTTCTGTGGTAATGGGTAGGAACATTATGTAAGCATGCAGTTTTACGACTTTCAGGTGGCTAGATTTAGATTAGCCGGCAGCATTTGCGAAAGATTAGGGGACAAGTTCTCAGGTCTTGGTGGAGTATTACTGCCACATTCCATGCCGGGAGCTTCGAAGTAGGTGCTTGTGGTATTTCAGGGAATGGAAGAAGTTGATGTTCCACAATGGCTAAAATCGTTGCCATTGGCTCCAGAGTACCATCCAACAGCTTCTGAGTTTCTGGATCCCATCAGTTACATTCTCAAAATAGAACCCGAAGCTTCCTTGTATGGTATCTGCAAAATAGTGCCTCCATTTGAGACATCTTCCAAGGATGCCATTATTTCTAATTTGAACAACTCCCTGAGCGTTATTTCTAACTTGAACAACTTCCTGAGCGTATCTAAAGGAGCTGGAATATCTTCTGTTCATGGTGCTTCCATTCCTCCTGCACGCTGTATGAATGGGCCTCCAAACCAAGGGCGTAGTATGAATGGATCTTTGTTGTCGTCTGAAGTCTCTCAGGCACACATAAATACCGAAAACAAAGCCACATTCACTACTAGGAAACAACAACTTGGGTGGAACCCCAAAAGGTCAAGAGCAGGGATCCAAGCTTTTGCTAGAAAGCATGTTTGGGAGAGTGGAGAATATTACACCTTTGAAGAATTTGAGTCGAAGGCGAAACTTTTTTCTCGCAATCACCTGGGAGCATGTGAAGCACCAAACCCATTTATTGTAGAAAGTTTGTTTTGGAAGGCAGCTATTGACAAGCCCATATCTGTGGAGTATGCAAATGACATACCAGGATCGGCATTTCCGGATTATGATAAGCTAGAAAAAGGAAGGTACGGTGGCGATGACCCTGTGAAACAAAATGATGGCCTGAAGCTGGATGTAGCAGGGATGGAATTGACTGACACCGCCTGGAATATACGCAAGGTGGCACGCTCTTCGGGTTCTCTACTGAAATTTATGCCTGAAGAGGTTCCTGGTGTGACTTCACCAATGGTGTATCTTGGGATGCTTTTCAGTTGGTTTGCCTGGCATGTTGAAGACCATGAACTTCATAGTTTGAACTATTTACACATGGGTGCTCCAAAAACATGGTATGCAGTACCATCAGATGCAGCATCAGCACTTGAGGAAGTCATTCGCGTACATGGATATGGAGGTTACCTCAGTCCAGGAGGTAGATATGCTTTTCATGTCTCCAGTATTTTTGTACTACAAAAACTTTTGCATTACTCCTGTTTTCCTTGAGTGTTTTTGACTGAAGACAAATGAGACTAGATAAACTAGTAATATAAGTGTTCTAATCAACGTCTCTGATGTCCTAACATGAATTATGTAATTCTGTTGTCACTATGACAATTATTTACAACGTGCAAAAGGGTTTCATGGCCACCGTGCCAAAGCTTGCAACATAGGAATTGAGAATGGACATCCCAAACTATTTAGCAGACTGCCCATTTGTATACCAATGTCTATCCTGCCAAAGCTTTAACAAATTTATAACATTGTACATAGAACCTATCCTGAATGGGGCAACCACCCTATAGAACCTCATACATCCTTATCCATTACAATCGTGCAACTAGTTTTTGTATTGCTTTTGCAAATTATGATTAACCTGTTTTTATTTTCTGCCAAACAGCTGCTTTTGCACTCCTGGGTGAAAAGACGACAGTTCTGTCGCCTGAAATGCTCATTGCTGCTGGTGTACCATGTTGCAGGTGCCATGGCCTTTTAAACTTCTGTTTCAAAGTTTCCTTATCTTCTAGATGCATTCTAACTTGATGCTGCTCGTTAGAGATTTGCATCATTTTCGCTTCTCTTTTCTCCAGAATAACTCCTCTAATACTGTTTCGAATGTGTCAAAATTTTTAAATCAGGCTTGTACAGAATGCTGGCGATTATGTTGTGACGTTTCCAAGAGCCTACCATCTGGGTTTTAGCCATGGTTTGTCACTTACCATTATCTATGCTTTACTGAGAGAGAACAAGTAGGCAATTTCATTGGATTAACTTTGTTGCTCAGGCACTTTTTTCTTCATATTTCGTGCCAAAGATTAAAGATCAGCCAAATGCTGGAACACATTGTACCATGCACGATGGCGTAATGATAAGCTAACGTTTATTAGATCAAATAAAAAGGAGGCCACGTCTCTCAGCATTTCCTCTTCTGCCAAATTGTATTTATACAGAAAATTTGTCCAAGTTAATGTGTTTGCAGGTCTGAGTGGTAGGCATTCTCAAAAGAACTTGGAAGCTCCTTTTTGGAGAAGGCAATCATGCCACAACCATATTATCTGTTCAATGTAAAGGCCGAAATATTGTGCAAGCCTTAGGGAATAGCTTCCATTTAAGTCCAATCTTTAGAGGTTTGTGTGATGCATCCATAGATGGAATTGTTGCTAGTGTCCGCGGTTTGAAGAAATAGATTCTGGCTGGAAATATGTGTGTACCATCTTTAACTGTGTGGGTTTAGCCCCAGATGTTAGATACCTCTTAAGACCAAACTACATTCTTGGAAATGAATAGCGTGCTTTATGCAGCAAACAAACATATTATATACAGCACAGACGTCTCCTGGTAAAGTAAAAAGCATCTAAGGTGGTCATAGAGTCTGTACAAAGACACGTTTAATTTTCTAAGAAACTGCTCTCGTAACGAAGGTATTCTAGGTTTCTGTATCGTTCAATAGCAGCTATTAAATCAGTAATCCGTTTCTTCTGTGTGTCGCAGATCATGATGATAACTAATAGTAATTGGTAGAAGTAAATGCTTGACTTGTAGATGATATCTCATTGGACATAGGTATAATAGCAGAATAGTATATTGTCTTATAGAATAATTCGTGTGGTCTATGTGTAACATAAGATGAGAATTAATAGTAATTGCTGAAAACAAATGGCTACTAGGTAGATATAAACCAACAAATTAGATTATAGGCTTAGTCTATCTTCAGCCATGAATTTGGGCACTCCTGGCATCCCTTCATAAGGAACTGTATAATAACAAACTAGCTTTATGACAGCGCTTGTAGGAATAACATGGTTAGAATGTTTTTCCTGAAAGCTGCCGCTTCTTTGGCGCATCTAGAGACTTCTAAGGCTTTATCTAAATGCACCTATGAGAAAATGCTAAGTTTTCCCATAGCCCCAAGCCTTTTAAGTGAAAATGAGGAAATTTCACCTTTCTCATGGTTGGTCTTTTTGTAAAGTTGCTTATCAATTTGCCGCATGCAAGAGTATTCCTGGATGAACAGATGCAATTGCTCAATGGAAGTGGTTCCTTCACATACAACAACTTTGAACAAATATATCATCCCAAGATTGATCCATCTTTGAGGATGGCATTCCATGAGCATTAGTCAAAGTTGAAAATCCCATATTGATTTTGGTCATTTCTTCTGAATTGAAGTTGTCCTGTGAATTCAAATTTTATTATACTTCAGGTTTCAACTGCGGGGAAGCTGCAAATTTTGCCACCCCAAATTGGGTCATACTTGCTCGGGAAGCAGCATCTCGAAGAGCCTGCATGAACCAACTTCCTATGCTTTCACATGAGCAGTTACTATATCTCATGACAATGGCTCTTCCAGAAAGGTCAGTGTGCAAATTATTATTTCCATATTCGACGATGCCGATTCTATAATTATAAGCAGATAAAATGTTCCTATTGTATATTTTATTTTATCTTTACAAGAAATTGTTAGCACCTCTTTCTCTACAAGAAAAAGATAATTTTATATGTACATTCCTTAGTGAGAATTCTCATGACATGGGATTGACAATTGAGTATACCATGTAAAATCCTCCTTTTGTCTTTGTAATGGTAGTGATTTGATTCTGGTCTCATCCTAATATGCTATATCTTTTAGCAGATTTTTCCTGGGGGAGCAGAATGTTCAAGCAGAGAAGCTAGAAGAAAGTTTAGTAGATAAGACGCTCAAATCATTGTTCATTGATGATGTCATTCGTAACAATAATTTTCTAGGAAGATTACTAAATGCTGGAGTTACACGCTGTGTTGCTCTACGTGACAGAAGATTCCAAACATCAAAAACACTAATGCATGTATTGTCAAATGATCAGAATCGTTTGGCTATTGCTGCGCAACCTAATGATGATCATGTTGATATGCATGCGGATGATAAAAACGTAAAGGGTTCTCTTGATAATTCTAATGAACCTAGGAACATGTCGAAGGGAGTGGGAGCCCCTCGGCATTGTATAGCTTCGTTACCAACCCCCTGGGGTGTCCTGCCCTGCACGACATGTGGAATATTGTCTTTTGCAAGTGCAGTGATTGTGCAACCATCCAGTGAGGCAGCTGCTGCATTTTCTATACCACAAACAAAGACAATGACCAGAAGATCAGCAACAAGTTTGAAGGATTTATCTGGATTATCAGGTAACTGGACAATTTGTCTTATAGATATCACTGTCTTAGATGCAGGGTTGCCTTATCACTATCTTTTATTATCTACAGGAACTACATCTTTTGAAAATTTGACTGCTCAAAGCATTGCTTATGAAGTAAATGGCAGTCAAGATATGGAAAATAAATTTTCTTCTAGTGAAAGAGCAGATAAACTTACCATGGAACAAATCACTGAGAAAATTGTGGATCATCCATATTCCCTGGTTACCATCGATCAGAAATTATCATTGACTTTCTCATCACCAAATCAACAAAGTGGTATATACGATCTTAGTTTTCGCGAAGCAAAATCATGCTTCTGCACTAAAGCGAGTTTTAAATCTTTTACAGGTGAAATGCTATCAACTAAGCAAGAATCTGAAATATATCACGAACATCAAGATTCCCTTCCAAATGTTGAGCTCCCAAGTGTGGCTGAAGAAGAAAACCATAGAGCGTCTGAGAGTGAAAACTTAAATGTGCCAAATGTGCATTTTTTTAAGAGTTCTGGAGTGGGTCAAGGAAAGTCCACAATTGACATGGAACGGGAAATTTATTTAGTAAACACATTGGCCTGTGAAGTAGGCCATGGAAATCCCATAAGCAATATGGAGGCCATTCAGATGGCAGAAACATTAGATGAAACAACATGTAAGATGAGCCACGGAAGTTTTGAAATGAAAATGGAAGAGAGAAACCAAACATCAGAGGAAACAGCTTGCGTTGAAAATCAGTTTGGCATATCTGAATGTCGTAAAGAGAATCAAAGCAATTCACAATCTGCAGAAAAAGGAAAGGTAACCCTTTTGGTAAGTGAGAACGAAGATATTGCGTTGTTACCATCACTTTATTTATTAGCCAAGACTTATGAGGAAGATGATTCGGAATCCGATGAGCCAGTTTGTGAAGACATTTTGTGTGAAACACATGTTCAACCAGATACCGGATTATGTGATGATTCTTCAGATGAAGTGGGCATGTCTGTGGATGCCCCTTGGGTCAGCATTGTAAATACTGTGCAGACTGAGATGTGTAACGAAACTGATGCTATATGCGAGCTTTCATTAGATTCCGGCAGCAAGGCACTTTCTGAAGTATTTGTCTCAAATGGTTTATGGTTGTTAAAATGTGGGGAAATATCTGCTCAGAACAGTTTAGTAATTGAATCATGTGGCGCATGTGTCAGCCAGAGTGCGGAGCATGTCCCTTCGCAGCCTTCACTTAATTGCAGTTCAGATTTAAATAATATGCAGCTCAAACATCTGTCAGAAGCTGTTCTTGTAAGTGGCAATTCTAGTCAGGACATATCAAGTAGTAGTATTAAGCCAAACGAATGTAAAGACAGTAAAGACATCTCACATGCAACCAGAGAGTCACCTCCTTCTGAGTTGCCGAAAGATCTGCAGAAAGATTCTGGGAAAGAATTTGCCATTGTCTTGCCATTAGTTACTATCAGTGAAACTGAGCTGATAATGAGCAATGATCAGGATACTTTAAAACCTAACCTTGAAAATGTAGACTGTGGACAGCAAGTTAGCAGCGATTGTGGTACATTACAACCTAGTCTAGCAGGTTCAGACTGTGGGAATGGAAGCCACTTGCATAGATCTCAAGTTGCACAAATTAAAGAAGATTTTCTAAGCCAAAATCCAATTTCTTTGACTAAGAGTTCCCCAAAACCATATGTCTTCTGCCTTGAGCATGGATATGAAACTTATAACCGCTTGGCATCCCTTGGTGGAGCTGATGCTCTCATTATATGCCACTCTGGTACTATTCTCTTCAAACCTGGACTGTTTTTTTTTTTTTTTTTTTTTTTTTTTGTTCCTTTTCCTGTGTTTCCCATGACCTGTTTGCTTTTACAAGTGCAGATTTTGTGCATATTGAGGAGCGTGCCAAAGAAATGGCTACTGGAATAAATATGGAATATACCTGGAACCAAATCTCATTACAAGATGCAGCAATGGAGGACTTGGAGCTAATCAGTTTTGCCTTGGACCCTCAGGATGCACATAGTGAACAGAATACCAGAAGTTGGGTAACGCAGCTGGGTATGAGCAAGCAATATCAGATAAAACACTTCCGAATGGGACATGGAGATTTCCCTTCTAAGGAACGGTTCCGGAGGAGGCCAGGTGATACTCAATGTGGAAAGGGCATAGTCGAAATTCCACCTCAGGATAAGTGTGGCAACAAAGGAAGGAATTTAGACAAGTGGTGTGGAAGGTCCTGGACACAAAAACAGCTCCATCCATCATTAGGTGGTCGAAAAACTGTAGCACATTCGTTGTTGCAGATGACTTTACAATTAGTCTTAGGACGGGAAGGGGCTAGCAAAAAACGGGGAATACGAAGAAGGAAAAATCCATTTGCAACGACAAAGCGACCAACCTACTCTACGAGGATTTTAAGATCTACATTCTGTTCAAAGGATGTGCTTGGTTGCCAGTCTGGTTTGCCCCTAAAATTAAGGGGCAGGGTCCCTCTTAGAAAGTCTCTTCGCAAAAGAAATGAGCTTCAAAAATTGAAGGTTGGCAATGAAATGTACAACATACTTTCACGAAATGTTGGAGAAAAACCGAAAAGACAAAGCATCCTTGTACGGTCTTCCAACTCCATAATTGTCCAGAAGATTATTGAAAATAAATTGGATGATACATATACGGGCACCGCAGCAGGAAATGCTCATATAGATGTACAGCAGTCATTAGAAGAACCTTGTAATGATGGGCCATATATGCCTAGTTCGGATGCCCTGGATCCCCAGATGCAACCATCAGCATCAAACGTAGCACCCTCCCAAGACTTAGAACATCACAGGTCTTCTGGTCTGAAATGTGCAAAAACAGTTTCTATTGGAGAAGCTCATAAGGAGTTAGAAAATACTGATGAAGATTACTTGGAAACACAATCACTAAGCTCATCTACGTCGCCATCTAACTCGCAGGATCCCAGCTTTACGGCACAAAGCAGTTTTAGCAATGATACTGATGATTGTATCTGGTATGAAGTGCCAATTACATGCTCTCCATCTCTCCTTTCCAAAATAATGTCCCTGCGTAGCTGCACTGCTAGATTGGCAGAATTAATCAACGATTTTCCACATGAACCAATCCATCAGTCAAAATCCCAAACTCCTGCTATTGACTTTGACATGTCCCCTGTGAAGCAGGAAGCTTATCCAGAAAATTTGGAACATGAGCCTGTAAATGGAGGATTTCATGATATGGCTGATACACAAAATTTCTCAGAAATCAAGTCATCTTCACCAAAACCACATGGTGGGCTTTCAAAGGTAACATACTTGGAGAAATCTGATCGTGCAGTTGAACTTGAGAATCTGGAGCCAGTTGAGAGAACAAGATCAACAGCTCAGCTGAAAAGAAAAGCGAGTTACCAGTGTAGAGAGCGAAAGAAGTCAACCAGTGTTGAGTCGAGAAGAGGACCTTATGATGGAGCAGATATATCTGATGAAGATGCGTTTAGTAAACCACAGTTGTCCGGCCTTATGTGTCATGACCTAGCTAGAGATGGTCAGCACCAGCTGTGTATGCAAGGATCTGAAAGCTTACCGAACGGGGAGGATGAAAGCTCTTTTCACAGTATGCATGAAGCCATGGATGATACTCAGGAAGAAGAAGACTATGAATCAAATGTGTGTTCATTTACATCTACACGAAAACGATCTTGCAAAGTGCCCAGACGAAGGATAGGATTTAGTAAATGGGAAACTACTTTGAAGACACTTCTACAATTACCTGATGCTGATCTGGAGTACACCTCTGGTATTGAAGCAGAAGCTAGCCCACACATGGATCCCCTTGAACTTGGAATGCTGAAAGGTAATGAGATGGAAGCTGAAGTGGTAACTGAGACGGGTGCAATGGTAGAAACAGATATTGAGGTGGAGTTAAAAGCAGATGGAAAGAAGGATCTAGAGAACAGCATGGAAATCGGTATGCACCATACTCTGGTTTCTCTTAAATCCCCATGTCCATATTGCATGTTTGGTGAATTTCTCATCCTGCAGTGTTTTGTTTTAGGTGGTTACTACCGTACAAGATTGCGTAAACAACGTACCGGATCCTCAAATGAGGAGCTGCCTGAAATGGTGCCCAATCAAGTATCTCTGGGGATAGGTAAAAAGGCCGCTGAGACCTCAGCAGGAACATGTAAAAAAGGCTCAGGGAGAAAGAAAATAAACAAGACAGCAAAGGATGATTGTGAGGAAACTGCACATGCATATCAGTGTGATTTGGAGGGATGTGTAATGGGCTTTGCGACTGAAGAAGAACTTATGCAACATAAGCTCAATATGTGTACTTTTGAAGGATGTGGGAAAACCTTTGGCTCTCATAAATACCTTGCGCAGCATCGAAAGGTTCATAAAGATGACAGACCACTTAAATGCCCTTGGAAAGGATGTACAATGGCATTCAAATGGCCATGGGCGCGAACAGAACACATCAGAGTGCACACTGGGGAGAGACCATATGCATGCCCGGTTTGTGATAGAACATTTAGATTTGTCTCAGATTTCAGTCGGCATAAGAGGAACACTGGTCATGCAAGAAGTTAAAACAAAGGACTGTAGATGGGCCAACTCACTCTTCTCAGTGCCAAGCTCGGCCTGATGCAGATAATGTATCTGCCTGTATATTAAACCCAAATTTTTGCAGCCCCCAAATGATCCTGCAGCCCCATTGTTTAATTTAAGAGGCAACCCCATAATGAGCCTCAGATGGTACCTATTGGTTCAGCCACTCTGCGCCTGTTGTACCAGAGCGGTAGTTGCTGTAATTGTTGCAATTCTTATTTGAAATTCTTTGAGCCATGTATACTATTCCTTGGTAACCATCAACAATGGAACAAGATTGGAATCATAATGCTATTCTTTTCTCATACTACGGGTATGTTCAGATGAAAAAAGCTGCAAAAGTTGAATTGTCATCCAGTTGAATGCGGTACCTGACCTGGCCCCATTCCGTCTGCTGACTTGAAGGACATTCACCACATAACACGTCACATTGGTTTTCTAATGCCGACGACTGGCCGTTAAATTCAATTCCAAACGTTGTAATATGCCTATGTTAAACCATTTGCTCTTTGCATGCATATCAAGAAAATTAAAATAATTCAAAGGCATTAGAGATTGGACGGCCGAGATTTCGTTTGGAGAGCATATGCCCTCTAGGATTCAGCATGTAGTAGCGTGTGTGCTTCAGTGATAAATAGAGGGTGGAGATATAATCAATCGAGTATGGAGATATATTGGTCTAAAAATATGCCCTTCAAAACAGCATGGAAGGGTCTGAATTGTGTGGGTGATAGAAGTTGTGTATTGAGAAGGGTTTTGTGTCGTCTCCTGGCACCAATAGTAGTAGTCTTTGGGAAAAGGGATTGCTATGCACGAATATGTGGTATCAACTGCTATTTTCTTTCTGTAGGCTTAGGGTTTCATGTTTCTTTCCCTCAAATGTATATATTTAGAAACAGCTTGTATAAAAGGGCGCTTCAGATCAAAATTGTTACAAACTTGTATGTCTTTCTTACATAGGATAATGATAGAACTTACATATTCCAAAGTAGTACTCACGGGTTTTTATAGATTTCGTTGTCACATTTTTTGAAAAGTCGTACTTTCATATCATTTTGTCACCACTTGTTTGTCACATTATTGTAGGAACATAAAAGAAATTTAGATTAACCAGGACAATTGGTTCACAACGTTGACAAAACAGTGGACATTAATTGTATACGGTCTTTTGATGATAAAAGAAACACTAATTTTTGGTTAAATACTATTAATCTAAATTAACACCAACTTGGTCTGGGTTGGAATTATTTATGGCAATTTTAGGAAGGTCTAGACGATCATGGTCAAATAATTAATGTTGTAAAAATAGTAGAGGGTCCTTGGTTAATTATTATATAAAAGGTCGGAGGGCCATGGTCTAGGTGTAGTAGTGTTTTGAGTTTGTAAGGGTCTGTATGATAAAATAACAAGTTTAGGTCATGGTTAAATTATTAAGAAGCATCGATAGGTAAGGAAACTCTACTTATGTGCCATGTCATATATGTGACTCAATTTAATAATTGTTTAGGAAGGCAGACCAATCCACCTCTTGGGGACTCCCCTCATCTATTCATGGATGCTCGTGCTTCTTCTCTGTGATTCTAGATCCATGTTTGCTATGGGCAAGCATGGGAATACCTGGCTATCTGGATCTGCATTTGCTTATGCAACCGTAAACCTATCTGGTTCTTTTTGGGGGTGTGCAGAGGCTTTTTTTCTTGGAGTTCCCATTAAGGGTGTCGACACCTTCTACTATATCGGGGGATGTCGTATAGCTTGGCCTCTGCTCACCCCACCTAGTTCCTGAGCACGTTCCCGGTAGCGAGAGTTTTGAATTCCACTTCCTTGAGTAGCAGCCATGAGCTTGAACGATGGGCATTCCTTCTTCTTGGCTCCCAGGTATCTAACAAAGGGCTGGGTTCTAGTTTCACACCATATATAGCGGTGTACATATTACTGGCTGTCCTGCGCACGCAAGAGCATCTAGCGACTGGAGACACCCATGCCGACCCTCAGGCAGTCAGCTGAAGGAGCAAGTCCAGGTTCTTCACGCGGGTAGTATGCTGCTTCCTCCCGCTGTGGTGGACTGGGTTATTCCAAGACCCCATGCGTGTAGGGCTAGCATAAGCGGAGGGATTTTTGTGGGCCTCGACTCTGGAGTAGTGCTTGCGAAGAGGTGGGTATAGAGGTTCTACTGCAGCCTCCTCCTATAAGAGCAGGTATGAAAGGAGCGCAAAGGTCTGCTATGGGAGGCGGGTATGGCCATCCCTCCAACCTGCGGCTCAAAAAAAAGAAAAAGAAAAAAAGATCTTATCCTTCTCACTTTCACTACTAGATTTTTTAGCATTTTTGCACAAATACGAGTCCAAAGTTCGATGCATTGTGAGGCTATCCACCTGCAGCCATATGGGTATTTTTTAGGACGTGGATGATTTTTTCACCATTTGATTCTATCCACAACCAGGGAAATTAATGAAAATTATAATCGGTTATGGGCACGTTAGGAGCAAGGAGCGTTTGGATTCTTGTCTTGCTCGATGCTTAATGTGTATTTTTCTTTATCAGACTCTTGTGTGTAATGGAGGAGTCTGGTTTTTTGGTTATCAGTATTGGTGCAGGCTGATAACTAGTTATAAGTACTGGTGGAGTACTGATAACTAGTTATCAGTACTAGTTAAGTTTGCATTTTTCTCCTTGCATACAAGCCCGATAAGGTGGTTATCAGACTTTGCCTCGTAGCGGGCCTCGGTCTTACGTGCCAAAAATCTGGCCTTGAACGTACAACCTCGGTCATGCATTTTTTGTTATCAGACTTGGCTAGTCCAATAACCTTACCTTATCCATCTCTCATTGTGACTATTTTTGATTTTTAGACTCGGCTAGTCCAATAACCTTACCTTATCCATCTTTCTGTTATCTGTTGTTTTGATCCGGGAAGGTTGATTCACTATGGACGAATTTATGCATCAGCCTTATTTTTAGAGTTTAGTGTTGCTAACCCAGATGATGCTTGGTTTAGGGTTGTTCATATTGATTTCATGTCTTCAAGAGCATTGCTAGGGTTTATGTATCATTGTAGAATCCAATTTCGTTTTCCTCTCTTTAGTTAGGGTTTTTTATTTAGGTCTTGTTGCTTGTTGTGCGGTGACCGAGAGCATCTCTACTCCAGAAATCTATGGCAACTGCTCTCGAAATCCATGAAGAGTGCTCCAAGATTCTCCTTATGGCAACTGGCAGGCAAAGACAAGCATTCTTTATCCAAGTCCTGGTTATAGAATATAAGAATGTTGATCCTACATCTCTATCTTATCTTATCTTATCTTATCTTATCTTATCTTATCTTATCTTATCTTATCTTTCATGCAATCTTTTGAGTAGTATATGCTGCAAGAATTATATCTAGATTACTGATAATTATATTAGTATCATGGGCTGCAAAAGGAAGGCTAATTTATCAACCATCAACAAAATTCTAGGTTCGCGGGATTGCCCATCCTTGAAATTATGATGAGCATGGGAGATTTGACACATCGATGCGTTGCAAATCCAGCTTACAAGTACAATGCAAAGGGATTAATGGCCTCTTATTATACAATGGTGCACATTCTCTTAATTAAACTGAAAGGTGCTCTTTGATACATTGTACATTTTTTTCTTATTTCATGTCTGCTTTTTTGTTTTGCTTTGTTATGGTATTGAAATAATTGTGATTTATGTAGGAACCATATTGTTACGGCAAGATCTGGGAGGAATTACACGTTGGTGATTACAAGAGATGCCATCTCACTTGCTTTTGGACATAACAAGCATGGGGAACTGGGCTCATGACATACAAAAGACCCTTAGGTTTATGTGATAGCCAATACAATTGAACTGTATATGAATAAAGTATCTCAAATTTTGAGTAAACTACCACTAAAATATTAGTCAAACTCCCCAGTTGCTTCCAAAATGCTCATATTATGATAAAATTCAATAGTGTCTTCCCGCTCTTTAAGGATCGCTTGTTATGTACCTAGCCAAAGCAAGTGGTGGTAGGCATAATAGCTCTGTTAGTGTGATGCTACCAATACCAAATCCATCTCGGATATGCTCATATAGGCATTCCAAGAAAGCATGACATTCCACTTGTGGCAAAGATATATAGCATGGACATAAATAATCGGCTCTCCTTTGGAATTCCTTTCCATCTTCCGACCTCAATTTCAAGGTGGTGAGAACTGAGCCGAAGTTTGGATATCAGTTTCCTCAAATTTATGCTAATCTCTGAGTGCATGTATCCTTGCACCTCATAAGGTTTCAACTTATTTATTTCATTTTTGTAGAACTGTTTTTTCACATCAGTACCTGGTCCTGTCCTCCACAACTCTTACAAAACTTGTTTTTGTATCAAATCACTTACCTCAGAAGGTGTATCTGGCAATTATGTTGTGATATGCCCCATCGAGTAGCCCATTGAAGTACCATTGAAGTACCTGGTGATACCATCCCTTTTGTGATGTTTCTTTCAAGGCAAGTAAAGGAAACCATTGTGTTTCAAGTTCCTTTGTCTTGCTCACATAATTTATTGTCTATATAAGTGCCTCTGCTTCAACGGGGAGCATATCTACTTCAGCTAGCATCATAGAATACGGTGTTTGGATTTTTACTCCAAGCTCTTCTACTAGAAAACGTTTTTGCACCCACTCAACATGTTTCCACATCTTCTGTGACAACCCCAGTCTCCATGTTTGGCAACCATAAAGGACAACTATCCTAACCTGTGCGTTAAACAAAAGCTTTCGAAACTTCCAATGCCATATGTTAGCTTGTCTACAGAGATTGAGCATGGCATTCAAAGCTCTGAGACTACCTGTAACCCACTTCTCCATAGCTATTCTCCACTTATAGTCATTGGTTACTTCAATTTCAAGGTATTTATACTGTGTAACAGTTTCAATCTCACACCCATCTACAATAAATGGTTAATGGCAGCCCGAGACCCAATGATCATGACTTTTGATTTGGTGTGATTAATCCTCATGTCTTTAGATACACAAAATGCATATAACTTATCCAGAAGGTCCTACAAGACTGCTGGACTCTTTGAAACAAGCACTATATCATCTGCATACAGGAGGAGATGGATTACATACCCTTGAAGATCAGCCCCAACACCTCCTTGACCCAAACAAAGTTGGAGACACTACAAGGGATTGGACGTTTAGCAACGTCCATATCGACGTCTGTGCCACGTCTGTGCTACGTCTGCTCGCGTCG
>JAANSK020291935.1:0-10434 GCA_011763485.2 Isoetes engelmannii
CTCACTAAAAAACTGCAACTCCAAATTTTGTCCCAAAATCAAGACATAATCCCAATTTATTTGAATGATGGTTGTGCTAGACCGTCACCTTGTATATTTTCAGAAGATGGTAAGAATGGGAAACACTCGTCTCCACACCTCACATATGCCATGGCAATGGGTCCACAATGTCTCAAAGTCTGCTGGAAGGAGAAGCGAGCTTATGGAGGATCACTCACTTGAGGCAGTATATCGATGCATACTTCCTCGACAAGCTTTGGAATGTTGGGACTTTGGAATAGGTAAAACCTGCATACTACAAGATCCAGATCAATCCCAAACGCGAGCGACGTCCACGAGAGTACCTACAGATACATTTACCTCTGAAGAAGCGCAGACTTATTGCATCCAATCGCACAGGTGCTCACCACCTCTGCAATGAGACAAGTAGATGGATCTGAAAAGCATGAGAGAACAGGCTATGTGAGTGTTGCCAGTTGTGAGTTATTAAGGACGAGTGCCACGCTCTTAAACACTTCCCAACATTTAGACCTATCAGGGCACACTCTATTGAATTGATTCTGACTTATCAGCCACTCCATGTGATGCTACACACAGCTTCAATGGAAATACTGAAATCGTATCTCCAAGAGGTGATGGATATACGCACCCAGTTGGGTCTTCCAACATTTCATTGTCATGTATCAGCGTAAAGTTTGTCAGCATGCTTACTACTGCTAAAGTTTTTCGCTCGAAAACCCTTCGAAATAGGGGCTTTTAATCCTGGGCAGTAATATGTCTATTGCACTCTCTCTTTGTTTGGGTCGCATGGGCCTATTGGTGTCTGTGGACGATAAAAATAAATTCAATTCAGTTCAACTCTTGTTTAAACCAAAATTCTTCGATTAGAAATAGTCGTTAATAGTTGACGGTTGTCCAATTGTGGAGTGACGTACTTAGCAAAACTCTCTTTTCCAAACTAAAATTCTTCAATTAAGAAGGGTCGTTAATAATGGACCATTGTTCATCTGCGGACCATAGTAGAATATCCAATTTGCCAATAGTGGATCAAGATAAATATGTATCAATTTAGACTATTAATGAAATGGGTGAAAAAATGGGTTCAATCTTAATCATTCAATCTTGATTTACAATAAGATGTTTTAAATGATTTTTTCTATTCATAAGATTTTTCTATTCAAAGCATACATACATACATACATACATACATACATACATACATATACTAGGGTCTTGTCTTTAACTTTACTTTCGACCATTGATTTGGTGAATATTCTATATTTGATGCCTAATCAAAGACCACTAGAATATTGAGATAAAAAATGCATGCGGGAGGCAATGGTCTCGATTGTGAAATACATAAAAAAAAATTACAAAGCAGAACGAAGAAATTTGACACGACCATGCCAAGGGCCGTGAAACCCCTGAATTGGGCTGCCGGATTTCTGCCTCCATTCCTTCGGCCAAAACACAGCCATGGTGAATGCCGACTCTTGGTCGATTTATCTTGAATGCCTTGCTCGAATTTGGGAAGATAGATTGGGCTAGTGGTCTCGATTTTCCATGAATGGCTTCGCTTGATTCAGAGCCCAACGCAGAGATGGCTGTAGATCAAGTCTGGAGAACACATGGAATAAACACTCTTCCTATTGCAAACCACTCTTCCAATTTCAATTCTTGCATTCCAATTCACACAGATGGATCCACAGGAAGGCTCCTAGAGCGCAGCAGTCCAGAATGATAACAAAGAAACAAAGAACAAAAAGACAGAAAGCAAGGAAGAAATGCCGTTGTGAATCCAAACTCCGCCCCTCCTCGCTCCATCGCCCCTGCACAATGCGCTTTGATCCCAGGTCGACCTCCTGCTCCAAGCAAACCCCAATCCGAGGCCGAACTACTCGGCATGCGGCCAGCACCGAGTCGCCCAGCATGTGCGCCTGCCATTCTTCTAAAAGCAGACCTTGCTCCAGAATC
Organism: Isoetes engelmannii; assembly: GCA_011763485.2. Lineage (NCBI taxonomy): Eukaryota > Viridiplantae > Streptophyta > Lycopodiopsida > Isoetales > Isoetaceae > Isoetes > Isoetes engelmannii. The sequence continues at coordinate 1,975 of JAANSK020291935.1, forward strand.
CATGCTTGCTTTCAGGGCCCCGAACCACTCCGTCATTCTTCTAAAAGCAGACCTTGCTCTAGAATCCACGCTTGCTTTCAGGGCCCCGAACCACTAAATGACGAGAAGCTGCTCAAAATGCAAGAAATCTACGAATTCAAATACAATACATAGCCAAAATCATATGTCCAACCACTGCCACATGTACGCCTTGAACCACTAAATGACGAGAAGCTGATCAAAATGCAAGAAATATACGAATTCAAATACAATACATAGCCAAAAACATATGTCCAACCACTGCCACATGTATGCCTTCAAATACGAAACGAAAACGTTGAACAATCTAAGATTTATTTCATGCGGAACCTTCACAGGCTTAGATGCATCCATTTTTTTCAACAAAAATATGTGTAACACCTCAAGAAGATAATTGCTCAAGTGGTCCACTACTGTTGCACCTCTCAAGGATTTGAATTTCTTGCTCAATTGCCACTGCCATGTGTCGACATTGGTCTTCAAAAGAGTTAAGGTTTTATTCAGCAACCACCACTGCCTCAAGTGGAATTTGGCTACTTGCAAGGCTACAAGTGATCCCACAGATCTACATCAATATTGTAACGTTGAGCAAAATGGGTGAGCATTCTTGTTTCAGAATGAAAAACATGGTCTGCATTCTTGCATCGCGACCTGCTTCAAGAGGTAAATTTTGTCTTTTTGCTCGACGCTGCGAAATGGAAGGGGGTCAGCCATTCTTACTACCCCCTTCCACCTGGCGCTCCCGGATTTAGCAGTTGGGGAGGGGGGCAGCAAGAATGGCTTACCCCCCTTCCATTCCACATTACAACAGAAAAAGTACAACAAAAACAAAGAAAATTGGACAGAAGATGTATTGCCAAAAATATTTAGAAAGCTTAAAGCCTCTCATTGACTACATGCTCAAATGGGCTCTTGTGCTGTTGCATTGCCTAAGCATTTGGAAAGCTTAAATTCAGATTGGAAGAATATGCCTTTCACTCTGCAGTACACAGCAGGAATCTTAAAATAACAAAATGATCTCATTAATACGAAACGTTTACTTGTTGATAGATGGAACATCATGATGATAATGAATATGAGGAACTATATACATCAATGGAGGAATATATGCAACATTTTCCCAGCCTGAAATTACAATTCTTATACCTCCAAAATGACATCAGCCATCACTTAATTATGGTTTTGGGCAGCAAATCCGCAGCGCGTGTTCCAAGGTAGACTCTCCCATATACCTTTGGCCTCTCATGTGGCGTCCTTGATTTCTGAAAGCTTGCCAAAGTTTTGAGAATTGTCGTTCCCTAAAATAAAGAGTGCATCTAGATCATACCTTGACCTTCACTTTAAATGCCAACGGACGTCCACAGACATGGCACTCCGTCTTGTGGACGAGACTAGGTTTGTCAGCTGCCACAAAGGCATACACCTACAAGAAATGCCCATGACATTTGAGACAGTCGGGTTTGGGTAAAAGGCCAACATCGTAAGCCAAAAAGTTTTTCACTATTTTCCATATCATTTCAAGGTCTCACAAAGATAAAAGAATCTGAAGTTCAAAAGACCTCCCCTCACCTCTTCAGAACAATTCGGACATGATCCTTTCAGAGCTACAAGGCCACCCTTCCATAGAACAAGTAATGACTGTGCTGAACAAATAAACCATTACTGCAAATTTAAAACCCATGCTCCTGGATTGCAAAGGCAAGTCATCTATATTATATCTATTCATTAAGGATTAAAACTCAGCATTTGGTGTTCGTTACTACTGGTAAGTGGACTGTGTAAGTCCTGCCACAATCCAATAGTGTGGACTGCACATGTAGGGATCAGGTGTGCCTGCAATGGTATTAATAACTCATGCAACCTAGAGAGAACACAAAAAATACCTGCGGCTGTTCCAATCTGAGCACCAAGCACGAGGCACAGAGTCATTCCAATCAGACCAATTGTTGCAATGTTTCCTTCGGTCACAATGTTAGGTTCATGCATGTCAAACCGCGCATCCATAGAATCTGTACAAGCCTTGTTTAAGGCACAGGCAAGTGGTCCAACCGCTATTACAACACCAAATCCAAGGAGCGCAGACCATAGGGTTGCCAGAGTCCATGTCTGTGAGCCATCAATCTGTTCGCCCTCCCTCCAGACCACAAGAAGCAATCTCTCAGAATTTTACTAACCAACATGGTACAGAAGAGCAAAAAGAAAAACTTTAGCCAGAATTTTACTAACCAACATGGTACAGAAGAGCAAAAAGAAAAACTTTAGCCAGAATTTTACTAACCAACATGCTACAGAAGAGCAAAAAGAAAAACTTTAGCTATAAGTTGGTAACTATTAACTTGCTTTCACATGACTATATCCAAACATTGACATTAGATACCCGAAGAATATTCTCTAAAAATCACACTCTCAACTGTGCGACTAAATTTACAATATACATGTAATGTCATACAAACCAAATAGAAACAGATAATTGACAATATGCTTAATAAATGTTTCAGGTCTGACCTCGGCATCTGCATAAACAGAATGACGCCTCAAACTGCAGCGTGGATATTTAAGGACAGACTTTGAACCCTGCCAGCGTAATTGCACCTACAGCCAGAAGAAATGAAAAGCATGATGAGGAGCTAGTCAATCTGTAAAATTACAACAAAATGTTGCTAAAAAATTAGAGTGTAAATAGTTTCAGTATATTATAATCGATAAAGTGGCAAGGACAACCCGGTTCATCTACGCATATTCTAGTGATTTTGCGCTTCTCTTATCAATAACATCTATAACAAGTACATAGGCCTTTCTCTGTAATCAGTGCCAAGATCAAAACTACATAGAGTCACAGTTACTACACGAAGGAAACACTATTACAACTGGCAGTCTTGCCATCTTCTGTAAACATTTTCTATAAAAGGGAAATGGAGCCTACTGCCAATAAGACTGATCCATAAATTTGACAATGGGTATTAGTTTCTTCATAATTGATTATCTTTTCGGGATACATTTATCCTCATAAGTATTTGACGCAGTGTCTTGCTATAATCAGCAACGTAATTTTTAGGAAACATAATGACCATTCGTTTCTTATAATCACTAAAAAACCTTACTAATGTACCTCCACTTTGTCGAACATATAATCCATAATTAAAGGACAGCCACTATAGTATGAATCGCGAGCCTGAAACAGCAGAAATAAATAAATAAATCGCATGAGAATATAATCTCGTCGACACAGAACAAGAAAAAATAATGCTTAAAACCTGCTTATAAAGGGCTTCAAGACGATCTCGGTCTGCAGTTTCTAGCGGGCCAACGAAGATACAAGAAGGGCCCTCGTTAACAAAGCACAAAGGTAAGAACTTGGGAGTGGTTCTGCATATCAGAACATTGTCAAATCCCTGTCTCCTGGATAAATCGAGTGGCCCAATTCCTCTTCTGAAGGAGCAGAAAAAAGAAGAGGCCGAGGTGGAGGATACAGTCCGGCAGGAAGCAGCCATAGCCACGAACAAAAATGGAGTGTCAATTATCTAACTCTAATACCTAGGCCACAAATAATTGTCTTGAATTGTCTTTGTTATAAATTGGATATTTTCGTGTCCTGTTTGAGCCAAACAAAATACACGGTGTTTTTTTTTTCTCAAACACGACGGGACCCAAAAATCGGTTGTCCCCCAAAAAACACCGTGTATTTTGTTTGGCTCAAACAGGACACCACGTGATATTTAGGAAGCTCGACTCGATTATTTTTGCAAAGCAAATACAAATACTTGGACTTGACCCCACACTTCCTCGGTCAATGGTTCTACTTGCAATTCTATTGATTCTTATCCAATGCACCTTTTCAAGAATCACTTATAGTCACAAAAGGATGATAAAGAGAAGTGCATCCTTTTGTGGCCAAAGAATGGCCGGGCTAATGCGGCGTGGTATGGCGCAGGCTCTGCTTTGCAGGAAGCTAAGCCACCGTCCACTCTCTTGTTGTGCCGGACCTGGAACTGGACCTCCCCAAGAGGTGTGCCATGTCTTCTTAGCTTACTGTTACCATTCTCCATTGTTATTCCTTTCCTACTCTACTCTACTCCACTCCACTCTATTATGTTCTGTTCTTATCCAGGTGATTGTGGAGTATGAAGAGCGTGTTGATAACACAGAGCACTTTATCAAGCTTGCAAATGAAATAGGTAGAGTGCTTTTCTTTCCTTTCCTTTATCTTTTGTGACAGGGAAAACTCTAAATAATAAGCTTTTGCTTAGAAATATTTTAATTATCAAGCTTCTATTCGTTAAAGAAGCCGAATTTTTATTCATATAGTTGATGATGCATGAATGTTTGAAACTGACTAAATATAACAGTTTGGAAGTGAAATAAAAAGAAAACAATCCTAAACATCCATTTAAGAGGGCACTTTCGACATCCACTACCATCCAGAATTACCTCAAATTTAGTGCTCAGAGCAGCGTGCATAGAATTGGAATGATTGCGCCTATGTAGTGCATTGGTTTCTATATGATATGTAGAATAAAGTGAAGTAGAATGTTTCATGATGTGATGACGAATAGTATATGGTGGGCATGAGCTAACTTTGAGTTATGCTTAGTGATATAAAATGGAAAGGCTTTAATAGCATTTACCATCCTTAGACTGTTTATATTAGTCTATGCAAGTATAGTCTTTCGCTTGTTTTTATGCATTTTTAAAGGCAAGACTTGCTCATGTAGAGGATGCTTATCCTGAATTTGTGGTATCGGGAAATCCTGATAGCATCCAACCAAGGTAAGGACTTACATTTCACTTTGGTAAATATATTAGTAAATTCTGCAGCAGTTCTAAGACTCTTTTAGATAAAAATATCCAGCACGAGATTAGAAATATCACCAACTTCTAGATGTTTGCCAATATGTGTTCATTTCTACTATGGCATTGTAGTCATATTTGACATCAATAGCCAAGAATTACTGTCATGAACTAGTGTGTCCACAAAATATTTATGCAATAATGGCATGTCCACTACCATTCAACTTCTCGTTCTAACCCTTTTACCATGACAATTTTATTTATCTAGTCTATTTTATCTTATTCTTTGTAATACTTCTTCAAATCAATAGCTAGGAACCATATTTTTTTACATTCACTTGAGATCAAATGAACATACGTTTCTAGTTGAGACCAAATCATTTATGAGATCCACACACAACACCAACATCTACCCATCACGATACCTCTACTCCAAATCACCACGCCGCTAATTTGAGTCTAATTTAGCGGTATACTACAAGACTAAATGTAGTTAAGTTTCAAATTGCTTGTATCATGTCATTTCTTAACATAATAGATTTTTTTTTAATGAAGTTATTGTATTGTATTTATATATTTAAACAAATAGGACTCTTTGAAGGGGAGTTGTGACCCTTATAAGCTTAAGAACCAATAGGTGAAGGCGAAAAACAAAAAGAGATAAGCTGCCAATAAGATTTAAAGTTCAATCCTGGCAACTTTAGAACTGAAGCTGGAAAATCAAAGTCTGCTGAATATTCCACTCTGTTTGCTCGATCTAATCTTCCTCAGATTCATCTTCATACTTTTCCAGAAAATTAGATTCTATTTTTTGGTAATTCTAGTCATGTCATAGTATACAGGGGCAATACTATGTCTTCTCGAAGTTGTATCTATTGGAGGCATCCTTGGCCTAACAGATCAGAGCCCTCTTAGTGTCAGCATCCATGCCGCAGGAGCAGGTGCAATCACAATCTTCATCAAAATGATGGGAGTCTCTATATAAGAGAATTGAATTGAATTTTTTTCGTCCATGTAGATCAAAAGACCCATGTGACCCAAATAAAGAACGCAGTAGACCTATTATTGTCGAGGACTAAAAAACCAGACATAATGTGGTGTGTAATGCTACTATATATTACAAAGAGGCAAAAAGTTTGAGGCTCTTGATTTGGCATGCTATACATTAATATGCTCCTTGCTACATTTTAGAAATTTGCCACTAATGTTATTCGAAACAAAGCCAATATAATGGTTTTTATTCATACCTTTGTGTTTAAAGGCAAGGTTCATTTGAGGTGGCATCTTGTGGATACACACTTTTCTCCAAATTAAAGGTAGGCCATATTTCAGACTTACATTAGACATCTTTATTAGAAGCTTATCTTAATAATATGAGTGCTTTGGTATAGGCAAAACGACTTCCTAAGGTGGACGAAGTACTACATGCCATTCAAAGTTTACCTAAAAGTTGTAATGTCTCTGAAAACTAGGTATTCATTTATATGGAAACTAGTTATGGGCTGCTTCTCATACACGCTTGCTGGTACAAACTAGTTAAGCATAAATATGTGCAAGTTTTCTCTTACTCCAAATTTAAGAGTATATATATTGATGTTTTTAAAAAAAAGGAAAGAAAATTTGGTGCAAGATAGATGGGGTATTGGGTAAGAAATAATTCTCTAAGTAAATGGCTCGTTGGCCCATACCGATCTCTAGTTGAAAGTCTCCTTCTCCTTCTTTATGGGCTTTTTGGAGAGGGCACTGATGATGGCGCCAGGAGCTAGAGTTTTGACAGCAGGACTTTGACAGATGATATCTCTTTTATTTGGTGTTGGATTTCTGTGTGTTTGGGCTCTTTGGAAAGCCTGCTCCGATCTCTTTCCGTTGGTTTATAGCATCGATTGTTTTGCACTTGTGTTCCTGTCTAAAACAACCAATTTTTGTTGGGGTTTTGTGGCAGCTAGTTCTTCTTTGTTACTTTTGTTCATCTTTTTTCGTTTGCACTTTGGCGTCCATGCCAATGGTTCCAGATCCGCTAGATAGACCTACCACCCAGGAGCCTTCTCCCAGAACAAATGATCCTCGTGCTTGGCAAGGGTCAGATTCAGTAAGGCAGGTATCTTGGCTTTCTTTATTTGATTCGTAGGGATGTGGATCCGGATGTGTCTTCTTCCTTCGCTCCTAGAATTGCTAGGGTTAAAGCTGCGTTTCAAACCCTATTGTCTAGAAGCAAGGAAGAGTTGTCTTCTATCATTGAGCTCGTTAAAGGAAGACATCATCGGAGTGGATCAGCGATCCCACCTAATGCTCTGATTGATTTTGTGATTGAGACCTCAAGGATCCCTTTGGTAGAAATAGATAATGACGCTCATCCTAAATGCGTGGAGAATTTGGCAGCTCACTCTATAGTTGGTTATTTTATCGGTGGCTTTTTAGACTTCAGGATCTGATGCGCTGGCTTAGAATGCATGGAGAATTTGGTAGCTCACCCTGTAGCTGGTTTTTTACCGGTGGCTTTTTAGACTTCAGGAAGCTGATGCGCTGGCTTCCTCAGCACTTCTCATGCATTGGTTTGCCTGCTTATGAGTCTTTGAAGAAGCTGGGTAAAAATTTTCTTTTGATCATGTTTAACTCCTCTGATGCCGTAGAGCAGCTTGTTTTTCGTGGTGTTGATCCCATGGGTATTGGTTATCTCCTCTATCAGTTCTGCATGCATGGTTGTTCTCTTGGTGTGGGTTGTGCTCTTAAGATGCCCTGCTGGTTCTCTATCCTTGATCTACCAGTGGATATACTGGTTCATGATTTTTTAGTGGATATTGCAAATGGTTTGGGCATGCACATATTCTACTCCATTCTTAATGGGCCTCGAATTTGTGTATCCATTCCAGTTGGCCACTATTCCAGAATGTGTAATTGTTAAAAGTGGCAATTACTATAAGAAACTTACTCTGTCTCTGTTAAATGGTCCAAAACTTGCTTCTATGTTCCCTAATCATTGCCCTTCTCACCATTCTTCGTCTGTTAGTCCTAATGGGCCTCCTATGTCTAGTATACAGTCCTCTCCTGCAGTTTCGCCTGTACCAGTTACATCTTTCCTTGTGCAAGTTCCACTCCCAATGTAAATTATTGATGAGCCTTGTGTGCAAGTTTTGCTGCTTCCTGCACCAACTGCATCTCCCCCTTTACAAGTTCCAGTCTCAATGTCAGGTACAAATGAGTCATGTGCTGTTGTTTTGTAACCCATTTATTCAGTCCAAGATGGTGGAGCCATTGGTTCTACAGCTATAGTGATGTCGTCAGTACAACCTCAAGAACCTTGGCAGGAGGTAAATTGGAAGAAGGATGCCAGGAGAAAAGCTGTAACCCCCTATGATCCTAATTGCAGAAACAAGAAGTCCTATCCTCAAAGCATTGTTTGTTATGATAATCAGTGTTAGTTGTTGCCCCACAAGCTGTGGCCAACATTATACATGAGAGGTGATTAATCCCTCTTTATAGATTATGATCCTTTAGGAAACTGAGGCTCCCCGGTAGCTTTGCTCAGAGGGTTCTTATTCCCCGCTGGTGTGACGACCATATAGATCCCGTACAATATGGGCGTACGACCATACAGATCTTGTACAATACGGTCGTCACACGGACATCATGCATGGCGACACTTGGCTTCATCGC
>JAANSK020291946.1:0-10432 GCA_011763485.2 Isoetes engelmannii
GCTCTCAATGTAAAACTTCGATTTTTTCACTAAATCACTCCTTCAAAAAGCTACTTCCCACATTACTGCATGAGTCCCAAACTCAAGAATATGTTCCATTTTTTAAATGCTCCTTGTAGGCTACTACTTGTCGAATAGGAGGATGAATGGAGACTACCTTTTGCCAAATTGCATGATCCCATCTGAAAAGGAGGAACTTGGTCCGGAATTCGTCCCACGTCAACAATCGTGTCTCATTATACCATGCAGAAATTGTTAGCACGCCTGCTAGTCTCCAGCGTCGTTGTGTCAGGGATGAATTGATGATACTAGAGGCGCATCTGTTTGGTTACCACCCAAAGGAATCCACCAACAATAGCTCCAATAGAATTCCTTGTCATAGGTTGGAAATGGAAAAGAGTGTGTACAGTGTCCCATGCATCAAGCAGGCCTCTAAGGAAAGGAAAAGCATTAGCATAAGTTGATAGTGGATAGAAAACAGCCCAGGGAAGTAATGGTTTGATTGACGGAATATCAAAGGAGACGCAAAGCTGTAAGGACTGGTACATAAGCCGGGGCCCTGGAGACTCGTCAACATGTTTAGGATCCTCCACATGAACTTGGAGATCAAGACTTTGCTCTGTAAAAGAAAATGAATCATCCAAGCCCCCTACAGTGCTTCAGCGAAAGGCACTGGGGAGTCCATGCAAAATGTCGTCCTACACTGCAAGTGAGAATAGCTGAGAGAGGACCTCTGCTGTAATTGTGAAAAGCAATGGTGCCAATGGGCAACCCTGCTGAATGCCACAACCAACCTTAAAGAATGCCAACAGCTCTCCCTGGAAAAGAACAGCAGAGTGAGCAGAATAGTGGAGCCTCATGACATCTGCTATGAATTGTACACCAAAGCCGAACTGCAAGAGACATTTTTCCAAAAACGCCCAATCAAGACTGTCATATGCCTTTGCAAAATCTAGCTTCAGTTAAACAGTCTCATAGCCTTAATCTCGCCAATAAATGCCCTCATAAACAGCAGCTACATTATTTAAAATACATCGCCGTGGCTGGAAATCTGATTGAGTAGACGAGATAGAATCAACAAGAATGTCCCAAAGCTTTTGAACGTTTAGCAAAGATCTTGTAAACTGAAGACAATAAGGAGATGGGACACCAATCTGAAATTAAAGAGAGCTCCTTGCATTTGGGGATAAGAGAGATGCAGCCTGAGTTAAGGATCTTCTCCAAGTTGTTGCCTCTTAAAATCAGTAAAGGCATTATACACATCCTCATCAAGCCACACCTAATACTTCTGAAAGAATTCCACAGGAATACCATCAATTCCAGGGCATTTATTTTGCTTCAAAAGAGATGCAGCATCCACCAAATCATTGGGAGTAATCTCAACTTCCAGACTCGCCTTTTGCTCTTCAGAAACAATAGGATGAACATTTGTAAACAATGCCTCTTGAAAATTTTGTTGAAAGGGAAGGTGATGGGTAGCAAAAAAAGCCAGAAAAATGATGATGTACAAAATTCTTGAGCTATTCCGGATCAGAAATGAGAGGACCATCAGGAACCTGGAGAGACACCATTGCATAAGCTTGTCTTCTAGCCCTTGCAGCTCTGAAGAAGAATCTCGTACAATGATCTCCCTCCTTGAACCAGTGCAGTCCAGCTTTAATGTGAGCTTGGTGAACCTACTCCGACTCCATTTGCCAAATGCTTGCCAGAATTTGCTTCTCCAATTGGACATCTGAAGGAGTAATAGATCTACATGCCACCAACTACTGATAAAGCGCCATTAACATCCCCAAATTAGCAGCTGCATGCTCACGATCGCATCCTTTAGCAAAGGACTTTACTGTAGCAAGAGCATCAACAATACCTGCCATCCCTTTCTGTCTAAAAAATGCAGATGATCAAGCATGTTTGCAACCAGACTGGAACTCCCCACCCTTAAAAAAAGAGACATTTAACTTAAAATAAGTTTTAACTTGCAATGTGAAATTCTATTCTTTAGCAGGCTTGCCTAAAGAGAGGTGCAACATAATGGAAAGGGAGGGGAAGTTTTTTGATAAAACCAGGTGAGTCAAATTTGAATCTTGGTTTTATAGAACCACTAATGGACATAATTTATGCAACGGATTGGGTTCCATAGCGTGTCAGTTGGAAGCTTGAACCCGTTAAACCGAGAATAAAGCATTTTGTTCTTAATCGGATTATGTGTACCATGTGCAGGAGCAGGAGATAAAAAATCGAAGCGTTTCCTTCTACTGTATCCATGTCCTATAATTCCTTCTTCTGATGTCGTCAACGAATCTTTCTGAAAGATGGAACAAGGTAAAATCTTGTGGTACATTCTTAACCTCAACTCAAGCAAGACAGTTGAGCATACATGTTATTTGCCAACATCCATTCAATTCCTAGGCGTCTCTTTCAAATGGATACTAGTATCATCTGAGACACGAATGTGCTTAGCCTAATGACATTTGCTATCAAGAGATTATTTTCAAATTGGTTCTGGTATTGGGTAAGCCTAATGCTATTTGTACATTTACACATTTGTGCAATCTAGCCTAATGCTATTTGTACATTTGCACATTTGTGCAATCTTACTGCCAAATTTCTACTATATTTCCTCCCCTTTTTTTCCATCTGCATTGGTAGACCATTTTCTCTGACAAACTTTGTAACAAAGGTTTTCATGGTTATGAACAGTAAAGTAACTTGGCAATATTTAGTGTTAAAGTAAGACATGATGTATGAAAGCCTGGAAAATGGAGATACCATATATCCTACTTTATCTAGTGTTGAAATAGAGTTATAACTGTAGAAAATTTGCACACAAGGATTATATCTGCAGCAAGATTCGTCAGGCACAAGCTTGTAGCCACTTCAAGCTAAGAAAAAACACTGGGAAAGTTTTGTATCTCTATCCTTGTTGGTTTTCATCCACATAAAACACTTTCATCTACTGCAGTTTGTACTATCTGTTGGTGTTTGCTTTTTAGATAATTATGTTCTCCTTGCCACAACAAGTGTTAATATTAAAGGCGTTGGTGATCGGTGCGACTTTTAAACATAGACATGGCCAATTGATGCAATACATCGGTTGATGCAGATAGTCTTGTACATAGTTCTGTTGTGATGTAAAGGGGCAATACAAAATGCCTTGAAAAAAGGCAACCAGGCAGAATTTAAAGAACAAAAATTGTATAATTCATCTTGCACATGCTATTCCGAGTGAAGCCACAAGATCAAATACATGCAACGAGTGCTTCTACATACTTCACATTTAGAGTTGAGTTATACTTACCCCGAAATGGCTTTAAGAGTGACATTTAGGGGTCTGTCCATGGGCATCTCACCATAGTGTTGTACCTAGATAGTCACAGTGATTCCCAAACGGGATAAGGAAGCAGTTCATCCCATAGACATACCCAACCTACCTCATAATCTACTCCTTGACCTCTGAGCTGATTGGCCAATTGAAATTTCTCAAGAAGAGGCTGGCCAATAATACTGCTACTTGAGCACTAGTCATGGGCACCACTTGTGCCCATAAGCAAACCCAACAATGAGCTTTTGGCTCCTATTACTGACGCAGTAATATATTTCCCAACATATCAAACTCATATCGCGACACGTGTCGCGCATTCTATCCCTGAATTGCGTCCGCAATTTTTACCCCTTATTCCGCACGACATTCTGTTTCTTTCACCTGCACTGTTATTTTTTTTACCTAACGTTTTGTTGCTTGCAGGACACGTGGCGTCGCTGGATTGGGGCCATGAGTTTTTTTCCACTGTGCCAAAGTCCCTGTTGGCTACTTTCTGGCCTGTCAAGTGGGCCGACGAGCGGAGGCCAGAAAATAGCCAACAGGGACTTTGCCTTATACAAGATAGACACGAAGATGCATTCGATTGTTAAAACTGCAATTGCCTAGTCTATTAATAAATATATAAAATATGTGGCTAATAAAACTAGGTATATGCTGATCCTTTAAAATATAGTGATTGGCACATGCAATCTCTACCTCGAAAGTTTGACTAAATTGTAAGTTAGATATACTTACAGAATGGGAGAGGAATGGGAGAAGGTCTAAAAATGGCAAGGGGGGAGAATGTAAAGCCCGAAATTCATCTTTTGATTTGTGCAGCAGCGTTGATTCTGATAGTGGGGACGCTGAATTTTGGAGGCAAAGCCGGATTTCTAAGTATTCTTGAGCCACAACACCGATTTCTAACAGGCAAGTATGATAAATTTGCACATAGAAACTGCTTTACATGCTATGCACTAAAACAGGATCATACAATCGACAGAATACTGCACCCAATTCGGGTTTCCAAACAAAAGGGTCGCTTCCAAATACCACGCACAAGAATTCAGTTACCAAAGCCATGGATCGTGTCGGAGCAGACTGGAGCAACACTGCTACTGGGATCAATCCAAATACAATGCGTCGAATTCATTTACTGAGGCATTGCGGGAATACGAAAAAATGCACATCTATTGCGCAGGCAAGAATCTGACTGATATGCTGCTAAAGGGGGCCAAATCCGAGTGCAAATATGTTGTGTGGTATCCTTTATCCGGCCTGGGCAACAGCATCATTTCCCTGGCTTCAACATTTGTCTATTCTCTTCTGACGAATCGAACCCTGCTCATTTCGTCGGAAGGCGGAATTCCAGATCTTTTCTGTGAGCCCTTTCCGAGCTCTTCGTGGATTCTGCCTGCGTCTTTTCCTGTTCAGCTTCTGAAAAACAGTAAACGAGGATCGGATTTTTACAACGAATTGCTGGTCCTTCTCAAACAGAGCAACAGAAGCTCTATTTCCTGGGCAGATTTGGATGAATCCCAACAGCCCAAAAGCCTCAAAGTTGTTATTGCCAATCATCCATACATGAACGATCAGGACTTGCGATTTTTTTGCCCTGCAGAACAGGAAATGGTCAATATGATTCCCTGGATATTCTGGGACAGTAACAACTACATGGCTCCAGGCCTCTATTTTTTGCCACAATATAGACAAGCCTTGAAGAATCTATTCCCTGACAAAGCAGTATTTTTACATGTTGCCAGATACATGTTCAGCCCTAAAGATGAAGCTTGGCAAAAAATTAGATCATATTATGATTCATATTTCTCAGCTTCGCATCGAAAAATCGGTCTACAGATCCGAGCCTGGGAGTGGAAGCAATATGACCCTATTATAACTTCTCACACTCTAGCTTGTGCTACAAACATGAGCATGCTTCCACACATGACTAAACAAGCCAGTTCTTCTACTGGCAATGAGAAGATTAATATGGAGGATATAGGTGTGTTGGTCGCATCCCTTAGGGTTGAATACTACAATGACATTTCCCAAAGGTTGAAAGGAAAGTCCACAGAAGATGGAACCAAGGTTGGTGTTTATACTGCTAGTTCAGAATTTAGCCAACGCACTGGAAACCATGATCATGATGTTAAGGCTGTGATGGATATGTGGCTCCTAAGCTTTATGGATGATTTAATCACTACCCCTCAGTCAACATTTGGGGAGGTGGCTCATGGATTGGCAGGAGTCAAGCCTGCAGTTTATAAGGAATTTGGGAGTAATGTGGTCCCAGAGCCTCCTTGCCTCAGGACCAACATCCAAGGTCCTTGCTTCATGGATCATCCCCATAACATGGCTTGCCCTTTAGATTCCAATGGTGATATCGGAAACTCCTATGAAATGCTCCCCGAAATTGCACATTGTGAGTTGCAAAGAGGAGTTGGAATCACCCATGCATAGTTTACGCATGCATAGTGTAGGAGAATAATTCTTGATTATTTTGTGCATTCGTCGGGCTAAGTTTGACCTAGTTTTTAGGCACTTGTATACAATTAGGTTTAGAAAAGGCAATGTCCAAGAAGTTTCTTAGGAAGGCCAACAAATTCCTAATTTCAATAACACCATTAAACCTTGATTGACTTGAAGTTTCTCCTATGCACGCCAACAAAGTTCTCTTCCATATGTCAATAATACCATTAAACCTTGATGGACCTGTTGCCATCAACAATCAAATTAAGAATATTCACTTATATTGTACATTATTAGGTATATATCCGTCAGCCATTAAAAGAGCAATACCAAAGTCAATAACTTACGGGCCATAGCCATATGATTGATGATTAAAGTTTTTCATAGCCATATGATAAGTTGCAAATTACTAAAAGTCTTAGCCAAGTCGATTGATATCTCACATGGAAACAATTGATAGTCTTAATCTATAAATAAATAAATAAATAAATCAGATTCAGTCAGTCAGTCCGTCAGTCCGTCCGTCAGTCCGTCCGTCAGTCCGTCCGTCTGTCGAGTACGTTGGTTGTCCAAGGCGCTCTTGAATAAGCGTAGCTAAGCCCGTGCTGGTTGGACCTATACAAGTAAAAAGACAGTACTCAAGAGCCTCGATGTCTAAGAGGCAAAGTGGGTGACACAAGTATATGCAAATCAGTGATAACTTTAAGGTGTGAAAGTTAGTAAAAGTGCTATATTTTGCCAAATTTTGGAATCTGCTTTCGATGGCTTACTAGCATGCATAAGCTCATAAACTTTATAAAATCGCCAAAACTTGATAATATTGTATCCCAATTGAACTAAATTCCCCAGATTAATGGACATTTTATAGCACAAAATCTCAAGTTTATCGAAAGGCATTCTAATTCTACTAATTCGTTTCTATAGGAATTTTATTAGAATAGAAAACAATCGCCATCATTCCTATGGTTTAAAAGGAGCTAGAGGATGATAAAGTGATCACTGATGCAAATCATGGACGGGAACGCATTAACATGCAAGCATCTTCTGTGAATAATGTACAACAAATGCACAGAGACCTTCGAAATGTAAAAACTTACCCATGTCCAACGCCATGCACGAGACCAATTTTCTTGTCGGATCTGTAGCTGCCATCCATTTGACACTAGAATGGCATCTACTACTACAAGAAGACGATATACAGATCTAACAAAATATTTGCCCCAATAGAAAGACTCATCGCAACTCCATAGAGTCCTTTTCATAGCTCCAACCCCCACCATAAGAGGCAAGTTCTAAGTGACACGTCAAATCTATTTAGAATGAACATTTCTTGGAACTTAGCTCAGGACTTACGAAGTCATCACTATACTAAGTCTGGATTTTTCTCTACCTAGAAAGTCTGACTAAATTGTAAGTAAGATACAACTGTAAGTGTAAAAAGGGCAAGGGAGGAGGAATGGGAGAAGGTGTAAAAATGCAAGGGGGGGGAATGTAAAGCCCGAATTTCATCTTTTGATTTGTGCAGCAGCGTTGATCCTCATAGTGGGGACGCTGAATTTTGGAGGCAAAGGTAAATTTCTAAGTATTCTTGAGCCACAAAACCCGAATCTAACAGGCAAGTATGATAAATTTGCACATAGAAACTGCTTTACATGTTATATGCACTAAAACAGGATCATACTTCGACAGAATACTGCACCCAATTTGGGTTTCCAAACAAAAGGGTTGCTTCCAAATACCACGCACCAGAGTTGAGTTACCAAAGCCATGGATCGTATCGGAGCAGACTGGAGCAGCACTGCTACTGGGATCAATCCAAATACAATGCGTCGAATTCATTTACTGGGACATTGCGGGAATATGAAAAAATGCACAGCTATTGCGCAGCTAAGAATATGACTGATATGCTGCTAAAGGGGGCCAAATCCGAGTGCAAATATGTTGTGTGGTATCCTTTATCCGGCCTGGGCAACAGCATCATTTCCCTGGCTTCAACATTTGTCTATTCTCTTCTGACGAATCGAACCCTGCTCATTTCGTCGGAAGGCGGAATTCCAGATCTTTTCTGTGAGCCCTTTCCGAGCTCTTCGTGGATTCTGCCTGCGTCTTTTCCTGTTCAGCTTCTGAAAAACAGTAAACGAGGATCGGATTTTTACAACGAATTGCTGGTCCTTCTCAAACAGAGCAACAGAAGCTCTATTTCCTGGGCAGATTTGGATGAATCCCAACAGCCCAAAAGCCTCAAAGTTGTTATTGCCAATCATCCATACATGAACGATCAGGACTTGCGATTTTTTTGCCCTGCAGAACAGGAAATGGTCAATATGATTCCCTGGATATTCTGGGACAGTAACAACTACATGGCTCCAGGCCTCTATTTTTTGCCACAATATAGACAAGCCTTGAAGAATCTATTCCCTGACAAAGCAGTATTTTTACATGTTGCCAGATACATGTTCAGCCCTAAAGATGAAGCTTGGCAAAAAATTAGATCATATTATGATTCATATTTCTCAGCTTCGCATCGAAAAATCGGTCTACAGATCCGAGCCTGGGAGTGGAAGCAATATGACCCTATTATAACTTCTCACACTCTAGCTTGTGCTACAAACATGAGCATGCTTCCACACATGACTAAACAAGCCAGTTCTTCTACTGGCAATGAGAAGATTAATATGGAGGATATAGGTGTGTTGGTCGCATCCCTTAGGGTTGAATACTACAATGACATTTCCCAAAGGTTGAAAGGAAAGTCCACAGAAGATGGAACCAAGGTTGGTGTTTATACTGCTAGTTCAGAATTTAGCCAACGCACTGGAAACCATGATCATGATGTTAAGGCTGTGATGGATATGTGGCTCCTAAGCTTTATGGATGATTTAATCACTACCCCTCAGTCAACATTTGGGGAGGTGGCTCATGGATTGGCAGGAGTCAAGCCTGCAGTTTATAAGGAATTTGGGAGTAATGTGGTCCCAAAGCCTCCTTGCCTCAGGACCAACATCCAAGGTCCTTGTTTCATGGATCATCCTCATCACATGGCTTGCCCTTTAGATTCCCATGCTGATATTGGAAACTCCTATGAAATGCTCCCCGAAATTGCACAGTGTGAGTTGCAAAGAGGAGTTGGAATTACACATGCATAGTTTACGCATGCATACTGTAGGATCTAAAGAAGAATATAATCCTTGACTATTTTGTGCATTCGTCGGCCTAAGTTTGACCTAGTTTTTAGGCATTTGTATACAATTAGGTTTAGAGAATTAGGTTTAGAAAAGGCAATGTCCAAGAAGTTTCTTCTATGAAGGCCAACAAACTTCTCTTCCTTATGTCAATAACACCATTAAATCTTGATTGACTTGAAGTTTCTCCTATGCACGCGAACAAATGTCTCTTCCATATGTCAATAATACTATTAAACCTTGATGGACTTTGTTGCCATCAACAATAGAATTAAGAATATTCACTTATATATTGTACATTATTAGGTATATATCCGTCAGCCATTAAAAGAGCAATACCAAACTCAATAATTTCGGGCACATGCATGCTAAACACATTTATCAAGATAAACAAACAATAACTTTGTACTTGATTGATGATTGATGATTAAAGTTATTATTGCCATGTGCTAAGTTGCAAATTAGTAAAAGTCTTAGCCAAGTCAATTGAAATATCACATGGAAACATAATCTAATAATATTCCTCTCCATCCATCCATCCATCCATCCATCCACACACCCATCTGTCTGTCTGTAGAATGCCAAAAGAATACATTGGTTGTCCAAGGCACTCTTGAATAAGTGTAACTAGGCCCATGCTGGTTGGATCTATGTACAAGCAAAAAGACAGTACTCAAGAGCATCAATGTCTAAGAGGCAAAATGGGTGTAACCCAAATATATGCAAGTCATGGACGGGGAACGCATTAACATGCAAGCATCTGTGAATAATCTACAACAAATGCACAGAGACCTTCGAAATGTAAAAACTTATCCCATTTCTAATGCCATGCACGAGACCAGTTTTCTTGTCGGGTCTGTAGCTGCCATCCATCTTACACTAGAATGGCATCTACTACTACGAGAAGATGATATACAGATCTAACAAAATACTTGCTCCAACCTCCACCATAAGCAGGAAGTTCTAAGTGACACATCAAATCTAGTTAGAATGAACATTTCTTGGAACTTAGCTTAGGACATGAGACGACCATCACTATACGAAGTATGGATTTTATTTTATTTTTTAATTGAAGGATGTCAGGCTATTCATCATCAACATCTTGATTATATTCTACTCACTTTATTCTACAGATCACATGCATGGAAGCCAACACACTCCTAGGCGCGATCATTCTGATTCTATGCTAGGAGCTGCTTTGCGTGTGATTATCCATTACATATGGCAGGTTCAAGGTCTCTACCATAGGACCAATTGATCATACTTGAACCCGTGACCTCAGGGCAATGGAATTTTAAGGTATATATACGAAGTCTGGATTGATATAATGTCTTCTTGAATCCATCGTCCTCAAGTGAGGGTCGAATTGACATAACAACTAGAGGAGCTGAAAAATCTAGCAGTAGTGATGTGACGATCTTAATCATATCCCCTTAACCACTGGGGCAAAACCGTCCGGACGTTTATGGATATCCACTTATAC
>JAANSK020291957.1:0-10432 GCA_011763485.2 Isoetes engelmannii
TACAACATCATACGACAAACACTCGCAATCGAGTGTGTCATCCTCAAACTCTCCATTCTCTTCATCACTCAAAATATCCTTAGCCACATTCAAAGTTGTCTCTCTGACTAACAAAATTCTGAAATCGACCACGAGAGGGCGCAGTTTTAGGGCGGCGACGGCGGCCGCCCATCCTCATGAAGCACACACTTGAACTGACCGAAGCTGGAGGAGCAGCGAACAGGGCTGCTGCTGTCTTTCCAGAGCCATGACTGAAGTCGCAAGCCTCTTCTTCCTTGCTCACTTATGGTCTGCTTCAAGCAGGGTTTAGCTGGGTGTATGGCCGCTACATCTGCCTCTTATCTTTCTTGTCTCAGACTGTGATCTGGTAAGAATAAGTTTTGAAACTGTTGTCTTTGTGTTCTGAGTTCAGATAGCACCTAGCATTCATCTAGGTTGTTCATGAACGATTGTCAAGCACTATTTTGGACTTGAGCAGTTATGATACGGCTTTAGCAATGATTCTTAATGTATTGCACTCCCTGCAACCTGAAGGCCGCACTCACTGTGGTTGAGATTGCACCCACTGCAGTATCAGATTAACACTGCACTCACTGCAGTAACAGATCAAGGCTTGTCACTATTATATCTGTAAGTTGGAAATAGAGCATCTGGTCATGTGGCTTTGTGCTGCTTGCTTTCTTTCGTCCATGAACCATATACAAGCATGAACAAAATAGGATGATGGTAATCTTCAAATCGAGTGTGCCAGGATTTATTGTGGAAGAGCAGGATAAGAACAAGGAAGTTTTGATTGTGGAAAATGTGCACTACTCTTGTTGGACCCTGGAATATACATTTTGTTGTTTCTGGTAGTAGATACTTAGTGATAGAGGAGCACCCTAGATTTATTGAGCCGGCGTTTGGGATGATCCATTGTTGATGCTGTATTTACTGATTAGAAGGACAAAGGATATAGTGGCCTCCTTATACTTGAGCAGTCTACCTTATATGAAATAATGCGAAGGTGCCCTTTAAGGTGTATTCGGTGATTGTTCAATGCAAGAAGGCCTTTGTTTGGAGTACGACTTGGAAAGGAGGTACAATTTTTATGGTTGGAGTTGCTTTGTTGTTGTTCTAGCTATCTGGAAGGGATTCTTGTGTATGACATGTGGAGCTTACTAGAGTCTTGTTTAGTTTATGCTGCCCTCTCCTATCCCAGCTAGAAGGAGGTGTGTTGTCCAGGAAATAGTATACACAAAGAAGGTCAGGAAAAGGCCTGGGATCCAGGAGTCACTTGGTACGGGAGGACTAAGTGATTTATAAGAGTAAAAGGAAGATAGATCTCAAGCAAGGAGATTAAAGCAGGTGAAGAGGATGTGGACCACCCTTTAGGGGGAGGGCCTTGAGAGGCATGTGTGTCTGGGAAGACGGTGTGGCTGCATGTGCCTAGTACATCTTGGAATGATGCTAGTGCCTCCCTATAGTGCCACCATATATGCTGGAGTAGAGGCCCTAGTTAACGCGCGGGAGGATGCTTCTTCAATATTTGTCTTCATCTTTTCTGTACGTTCGGGTTGGTGCTTTAGGTGGTTCTATCTTCAGTTCATCATGGGATTTCTACGTCAATGACCTTTGGAGTTATGGTTTGTTTTCTGTTCCCGCACTTCGGTTTACAGGGCTGTCTTTTGCTTATCTGGTGACCATGTGCTCATAAATCATATCAGGCCTATTGTGGAGCCTTTGTAATAAGGTCTTAGACCTCTGTTGTTAAGAATTCTGGCCTAGGAAATTAGTCCTCCTCTCCTATAGTATCCTATGGAGAAGAAGTTGAGTGAGTGTCTAAGAGTACTAGGCCCAGAGTCCGGACTGCTACTCATGGATCAGAGAAGTGATAGTAGTTTCAGACTCAACTGTATGTATATTATCATTCGAATATAATACAGTTCCTTGCCTTCAAAAAAAAAAAAAAAGAAGTTGTCTCTCTCATTTGTAAGACATCTAGCAAAAAGCTTGCAATTCTACTTGCTGGCAAACGGAAGAAGGATATCAAATCTGACAGAGAGAGAGAGAGAGAGAGAGAGAGAGAGAGAGAGAGAGAGATTTTTTTACGTCATACCATTTTTGAGATTTTTTTACGTCATACCATTTTTTGCAACATCCCTCTTGGGATATATGACAGTCCTACAGCCTCTTACTAGGGGCAGAAGGAAAGAAGCAACCAAAAAAATTTAAACAAAAAAGAAAAAGTTGCAAAACCGAAGTGTGCTCCTACATGTAAAAGTATGCATGAAGTATGAAATGATCCACACTTTTTTAGAGTGCCACATTTCATAACTTATTGAATTAATCTGTCGATACGCTCTGTAGAAGTTCGTATCTTGCGATTGAATTTTCCACCCCATCTTCTATCTTCTAAATATAAGGGCATTTGTGTAAATTCAAGAAGTAGCTGCAACCATATGACATGGATCAACATTTTCATTTCCAAAGTAGAAAGAGCGTCAATCTGGCATTTACAGCCATGTTTATATCTATATTTTGAATTATCCATTGGAGATAAAAGCTTTTAGGAACAAATCTCTATTTCCACCTTCCTGAAAGCAGTCGAGAGGTGTTCATCCTGACTGCAATTGCTTCATCCGCCTCTAAAGAACATCTGGTAACATAAGGGCACACTTTTAGATTTAATTGAAATTGTCTCTTGAGCTACAATCATGGAATTTGAAGCCATGGACAATAGCTGCAGGCTTCACAGATAGAAACCTGCAAACCAAGATTGTAAAATGATTGAAAAGATGGGAATGGTTACGCCATCATGGTAGATTAGGAGAGAGATGAAGGAATGTCGCCATAGTAGAACAATATCTTACTTACATTTTCCAATTTAAAACATTAAGCAAATGGAGTCTCATTGCAAAAGCAAGCGGATCATTTTCACAAGGAAAAACAAGGGAATGTCAAATCCAGTCCAAAGCATCCGAAAAAAAAGAGAGGAGTTAGATCTTTCACATGTGGGAGTGAAGAGATCATTCACAATAGAACCCGAAAACAAGTTTTCAGACAATTTTTTATTTTCCTAGCTGTAAGATTACTATAAGGAATCTGACGGACTCCATTAAGTTTAGATGATGTGGTATGAGGTGGCTTATTACGTGGATATCTTAAAATTGCAAGAAAAGTTGTCTTGGCAGTCGATGGGTCCGCAACGTCTTAAAGTTTGCTGGAAGGACAAGCAAGCACAGTGGCTGTCCCAGTGGCATGTCCAGGCACACAGGTGCGGAGGGGTCCGGACAAAGAAGGAGAACGAGGAGTTGAAAACTTACAAGGGTGCATGTTTCCTTAGCAAGCTCTGGGACGACGAAGCCCAGGCACAGGTCAAGCTGACGTACTACAGACAGCAGGTGAATCCCATGCTCACGCGGAGACCCCAACAGTACCTGTGCATCCCACTGTCCATGAAAAAGCGCAGGCTGATAGCCTCCATTCGAAGGGGGGGCCATCGCCTCTGTATCGAAACAGGGCGATGGGCCAAGGAAGCACGTGAGGACAGGACTTGCCAGTCTTGCCGCCAAGGGGTCATCGAAGGCGAGCATCATGTCTGCAAGCATGCTCCTCCTATTGGTAGTACCGAACCAACCATTGCATCTCTTGCTGAGCATGATGCGGTGGGAACTCTTGGGTCATACCTTCAGGAGCTCATGGACGAGAGGCATCGGCTCTATCCTTCTGGCTTGTGATGGCATCTTCTTGTCAAGTATACCAGTAGGTTCATTGCCGCCACGGTTTTTTCCCTCGAAAAGGGTTTTTTCCACCCAAGCCGTAATGCGCCTGTTGTTTCTCTTTGTAAAGGTCCCATAGGCCAATTGGTCTCCATGGACGATAAAATTGTTATTCGATTCTATTCTATTCTTTAGGCAAGCCTGCTAAACATCTTGTGCAACCAACATCATGTTTCTTTACATTTACTTATGAACCTTATCGTATGCATGCCTCCTATCCAAAAAGTAGTAATATTGCTTGACATGGCTAGATAACGCCCTGTTTTGGTTATGGGCAAGCAAATGACTGAGGCCGCACCCTTAACACACTGTTCAAGGCCTGTTATCACATGCATTGCACAAAGCCATCTTGATCTCAAAGAAGACAAACTCCTAAAAGTGCACAAGGCACTAACTAGCTCAGCAATAAATTCTACAAAGATTCTATATTTTTTATATCATGTAGAGTAGAATACGGTCATTCGCGGCGATAAAAAACTGTGTCACCACCACTCTAATCTATGGCATTGAGTCCGTCTCTAGTACCTTGACACCTTATTTTTGTTGAGCCAGCATATCAATTCATGCTGATGGAAGGAGCTCGGTTTGTGTCTTACATATTGCCATATCTAGGAAGCCCAAGTTCGAAATGCTTGAAAATGAGATTACAATGCGAACTAATGCAACAAAAATGCATCAGCTTATAATACCAACGAAATGACAAACACAGCGCAAAGGGAATTTGGCAGTAAATCTATCATCTTCACTTTGGGACATTCCTCCTAAAGTTGCTCCTATTCCCACTTCCACACCTTGCATAAGAGGAAGCAATTATGTCTTTGCAAATCCGGAGGCATGCAAAATTCAACACTGACTCACAATCAGGTCATCAGCAGCTTGCTTTTGTGGATACATGCACGAGAATGAATGCTTACCATAGTAAGAAAGGAATGAACAACAACCAAATTGACTGTTTGAAAGTGTGTATGGATGCGTGGTAATATGAGTGGCTTATGCAATCCCTGAAGAAGTAAGAATTCACAATATTTGACTTTGGCAGCTTACAAGTGTACTCAATGGTTAGCATGAGGAGCATGGTCAATATTCTGCATGGTATGCAAGTGAAGACCGTGCATGCACAAACAAATTTACAACTTAACAACCTAAAGCATCTGAACAAAATGAGGGGACAAAAGGGATTGCATAGGCTAACCCCTCAAAGAAGAAATGTCCGAGGGGAGAAACCAGCGTGCCCTCTTCTGCACCAGATGCTGAGGCTGCAAACAGAAGGTATACTATCTGCTCAGCTGACATGGATGCACAAACTGTTAAATGTAAAGAATGTAATGAGGCAGCAGCATCTGCTATACTTAAAATGTATATTGTTCCTATAATGTTACCTTTTGTGCTCATGATGCATTTTGACCACTTGTCGATGTGTAGAGTGACCATGCCTTTTGTCATTGCCATGTTAAAAGCGTCCTTCTAGAGCTTAGACAATGAGGCCCATTGTAATACTGAATCAGCTCCCGTAGCAACTATCTGTGCATTCTTCTTTCCTTTAAGCTCTAGAAACTTGGCTAGATAATTAGAGACATTTATGTTGCATCAAGATGAGCTAGTATACAAAAGAAAAATCCAATGGATAAACCATAAAAAATGAATCAAGAATAGTTCGCTATTGAAATAGTTTACCGATCAAACAACCAGGTCAAGTTCTTCAATATCTGGGACTGCAATATCTAACCTCATGAATGGCTTCCACAGACCTGGGACTTCTGCTCCTGCTTTAATACAAAGTTCAACAACAGCAGGAGCTTGTCCATAGTATTTCCTTAGCTCATTAACTAATGGAGCACCATCCCGAACATGCCAAACAAATTTAGGTGGCACTACCTCATCTAGAGTTGCTTCCTGCCAACCATGTTGCCCATTTCTCCATTGATGTTTAAATGCCCCACAAAGTTGAGCTTTATGGCCTCTTGGTCCAACCTGAACTTCTGGGCAATAGCCACAAGCCCTGACAGGATATCTTTTCATTAACTTCTTAACACCCATCCTCATCGCATGCCATGCCTTTATAGTTCTAATAGCAGTGGCTTTTACCTCATCTATTTTATCACAAGATGTCTCTTTCGGCTCATCAAGAGGGGATATATCAACTGAATCTTCGTCCTCTACAAGGTTGCCAGAACATTTAAACAGGTCACCCATGCTTGTGCTTTCAAGATGAGTTTCACTCTCTGCCATTTCTAGTGCATCATCTTCTGCATCGGATGATTCTTCTCCCATTAGAAGACTACCATCGACCAAGCCGTCATCTTCTACATTATAATATTCTGCTCCATTACCTTCTATACATGTTGGAGCACCTGTATTTGCCTCTTTTATCTCTGTTTCTTGGGATTCAAAGGCCAATTCTGTCACACATTCCTGTACCACCATGGGACTACTTCGCCTCACTGTTGGATACTCAGGAATGTCAACTCCTGCTTGGATGCACAGTTCCACTACTGCTGGTATCCGGGGGATCTCAAACCGCTGCACATGCCTTATTGGAGGACCTAGCCTGTCATAAACATGATAACATTCTACAGGAGGAATAACATCTTCAAGTTCCGCATCAATCCAATGATGATGGCCCTTGCGTTGTGAACAGCCAGGTCCTCGACAGGATCTCAACCGATGCCCATCACTTCCAACAAATACTTCCTCGCAATAGCTGCATAAAAACCGTTAATAATAAGTTTTTCTGTCAAGTATGTTGGCAAAGCACAGAGAGTTGCCAAAACGTTTTCTGACAATAAAGTAATCATCATACAAATTACTAGAAGGATGATTACACAATCTTATCCACACCTATAAATGAGGAACGAATAAAATACAAATGAGCACGTCATATATAAGCGGCTATTATTTACCAGCAACAAGCTGCATCATCATAAGAACAGGGTTTACACCTGCAAAGGCTGATAACTTAAAGAAAATTGGCACACTCTCCATTACATAGTGAAAACTTAAAGCTGCTCTGCTTCAATAGTTCTGTATATCCTGCAAAAGAGATATCACATAACTTAAAACTGTATGTCTCTTTGCAGGCTATACAGAACTATTGAATAATAGCGAAACACTTATAGCATAGCAATGTCCGAGCCTAGAACACTTACAAAAATACACCAGAAGCTCTAATTCAGAGGGAGATGGTATAAATTATTTCTCTAATAGCAATTTCCATAGACAAATAGATTTGTATGTCTGTTAAAATGGCTATCAGTGAACGTCTGGCATGGTTAGTATAGCAAATAGACTATGTGCCAATGCAAATGAAAATGCCAAAGTGTCGTAGAAGAATAAGAAGTCAAAGGCTAAGTGTCAAACCTGCAAATTTTGACAGGAAAGTCTTTCATAATCCTGACAACCCCTTGTAAAACAGTTTCTCTTGCCTGCATGACATTGTGAGCAGTTGGAACCAATGCTTTAACGAGCGTTCCATCAGCTGGTGCAATTACAGGGCGGGGAAACAGCCTATTTCTTTTTTTCCTCTTTATAAGTGTTTGAATCGGGGTCACAAAAGGTTTTTTTTTCCTCTTTGGCGGTTCAGGTGGGAGTTCTAAGTTCTGGGGTAAGTGCCAAGTCCTTTCTGAAGATGTCTTTGCAGAATCATACTGTCCATACATTGCCACACATACCAAGCAAGCTGCTCCTTTACCTCTGCCTTGAAATGCCTGGGAAAATGGAAACTAAGCATTAGACACATGCTGCAGGAACATGCTAAGCATTTTCATAACTCCTTGCTTGCATGCATGATTTCTGAAGTTTCGAATTGCATCATACCAAATAAGGTAACTTTGCTCGTGTTATTAAAGCCAAAAATAATCCACCATATTGAAAAATACTGTAGGCTTATTAAGTAAGGAATTTGAAGAAAATGAACACTTACAAGCCTCTTCCGGAGTCTCGCCAATCCCCAACATCCATCCGAAGACAGCGAATGGCTAAAACTGATGCATTTTAGGCCCGACGCCGCCTCTGCCAAAATCATTTCTGCCCCGTTGGCTAATCGCCTTTACTCGAATCAATAATCTTCACAACGTTAGCCTGGTGCCACTGTTAAATAATGATATTTTTCTGGGGAAATTCTAGAAATACCTTATTTATCAACCACGTCGTGGCGTCTTTGTGGACTTTTGTTTTTTGATGGTTTTGACAGTTATGTTTTGCTAAACTTGCCAAAAATGGCCTTGGTTTTGGGGTATTTTAATGCAAATATGACCGTCAATATATTGTGATGGGGTATTTTTATGAACGACCATAATTTTTTTGCTATGATTCAAATAGGAATATGCCAGGATGAGATTTTTCCATCAAAGCTAAGATCACCTGAATGACAAATTCCTATTTGGTTCATTGCAAAAAAGTTACGATCATTCCATAAGAATACCCCCAAAACCAAGGATACTTTGGTATATTTAGCAAAACATAAGGGTATTTTAGAGTTTTTCCCTAAAGATTAGGGGCATTTTGACAAATACAATGAAAACAGAGGCATTTTGATAATTACGTTAAATAATAGTGCACCCCCCCCCCCCTTTTTTTCTTTAGGAAGTATTGGAGGGGTCGATCAATAGTAGCTTCCTTCCTCTTGAAGTAGAATCACTTTATTCAACCCTTTGCTACATGGGTAGAGTGAGAAACTTAAGTGCTAGTAGAATTCCATTTCAAGTGCAAGTAGAATTTCATATGCAAGAGCATCTACGATATCAGTAAGTTTGTGAGGGGCGAGCATTTGTGGGATTGACATTCATGTGAAATCAGATGCTAGAATTCGATGCTCAGTACATGATAACATGCTTTGGAGAATGTGGGAAAACTCAGTAGTAAAAATGGATTTTTGTGAGATCAAGCCAATGCTGGTATATATTGAACAAGGATACTTAAATGTAGATCTTAGCACAATGAAGAGAAATCTGATATTAGAAGCAAGACAAAGGAGCCATAAATTGGAAATTGAAGTAGGTCGCTTCCATGATATATCAAGACAACTTCATTTTTGCTCATGTTGTAGAAGGACTCTTGTGGAAGACGAGCAACATGCTTTCCTGGAATGCAAGGAGTTTTCTTATCTGCAAGACCAATATGCTTATGGTGTCTAGTATATATGATCTTCTAAATCTAAATGCTATAGTTCTTGCAGGGTATCTAGATGATTGGCTAACACTGCGCAAGGAGATTCTGGAGTTGAATGAGTTAGTGGATAACTTCGAGGCCAATGGTCTTGTTTGATGTATCTATGTTTATGATATAGTTATGTTTGTAAAACGACTGCCTATAGACCTGAAGGTCTAACCTGATGAGAGAATAATGCATTATCAGGAACGCCTTTCGAATGATCTGTAAACCAGGGAGTTAAGCTTTGACTTTTCAGTAGTGGAGATTTGTCCTGCTGCTCTCTTTCCTTGAAATTACATATCTCTTGCTCTGTTGCTTTTAGGGCCGCTTCATTCCCTATCCCCATTTAGCGCGTTTGGTGAGCTTGCCATGAACACTTTTCAACCCAATGCATCCGGCTCAGACCCCCCTCTCCCCCCCCCCTCCCTCGGCACGGCCTCTTCTGCTCCTACTTCTCACTCTTCTTCTTCGTCTTCATCATCTCCTCTATACGCTCCCCACTCCCCTCCCCCCCCAAATTTACTTATCAAAGGCAAAATGTGGAGGTGACGCCCACCTACAAGTATTTAAGAGTAGAGTTTCCTTCTACAATAGGTTGGAACACTTCCATCCACCTACATGTGATGGCAGGCTAGAGAGCGGTCTATGCAATGTAAAACAACAGCCACATAGCAGATCTGTATGATTGGGGCCATCAGTAGCATCTGTTCAAAGTATTGGTGGAGCCAGTACTTCTATACGGGGTTGAGGTTTGGGGCCCAGTGGTGTCTACCTTGCTATTTGGAATGACTTGCAGCAGATGCAAAAAGCCTTCGTAGCAAAAGCAATCAGAGTGAAATCCATAGTCCCAATCGAATCCTATTGCAAGAGATAAAATTGTTAACCCTCCAGAGAGCGGCTCTTGATAGACACATCTTCTATTTCTAGAAGGTGACTAGTATGGACGATGTCCATCTCCTAAAACTGGCCTATGTTGTGGCAATGGAGCAGCAGCGCCTGAAAGCCTGTTGGAAGGATAAGAGAGCTCAGTGGCTAACCAGACGGAATGTGCAGGAGCACATATGCATATAGGTGGAAACAGATGCAGATTGCGACAACCTGAAGCATTACCTAGATACTTGTTTCCTGAGTAAGATTTGGGAACCCAGGGCCCTGGAGCATGTCAAAACGGCACATAAATCCACACTGGAACGAGGCCACAATGCTACCTGCGTTCACACCTGCCCATGAAAAGGCGCAGACTCATTGCTTCCATTCGCATGGATGCCCACCATCTCCGGATTGAGACATGCAGCTAGATTAGGGAGCCACAAGACAGGCTCTATCAGTGCTGTCAAATGGGAGCCATGGAGGATGAATGCCATACTCTCCAAAGTTTCCCAGCGTATACTCAGGTTCGGACACGTTATGCTCTGTTGGTCAGGCCCGGTGAATCATTACACATGAATAAGATGGATCAACAAAAAACCTGTTTGCCTCAACTCAGGTCTGTACCAAAGTCTGTTGCAAGGTCTTTTCAATTG